>JAPDNY010000010.1:125277784-125570284 GCA_029375565.1 Gekko gecko | reverse complement strand
GAGGCTCTCCCACTGAGCCACGGCCCCGCTTTACCACTCTCCAGGGTCTCAGGCAGAGGTCTTTCCCATCACCGCCTGCTTGATTTCTTTTTAACTGGAGATGCCGGGGATTGAACCTGGGACCTTCTGCATGCCAAGCAGAGGCTCTGCCACTGAGCCACGGCCCCTCTTTACAGTTTTCCAGGGTCTCAGGCTGAGGTCTTTCCCATCACCTGCTGCCTGGTCCTTTAAACTGGAGATGCTGCCGGGGATTGAACCTGGGACCTTCTGCGTGCCAAGCAGAGGCTCTTCCACTGAGCCATGACTCCTTCCCTTATGCACAAGCAGCTGAAGCAGTTGAAGGAGAAAAGTAGTTCAAGCCCTCCATGCGGAAGCGGCTGAAGTGGGCCCAGCTTCCTGCCACTTGCCTTCAGGGAGGTGATAAGGTTTCTTTTGCACTTTCCAGGCCTGCCTCTGCTCTTTATGGTAACTTGGAGGTATCATCGCCCTGCAGGTGCTGGTGGTTGGGAGGGGGTCGCGCTCCGGAACGGCTTGTCTGAATCCACCCAGTAAACCTGTGGCAGAAGCAAGATTCGAACCAGGGACTTCATGGGTCACAACTGCCTTGCACTAGATGCAGGTACCGTAGCTTATGCCTAAACTATGATTCCCCACTCCTCTTCCACATGCAGCTGCTGGTGTGACCTTGGGTCAGTTACAAGTTCTCTCAGAGCTGTTCTTTCAAGGGCAGTTCTCGGGAGAGCTCTCTCAGCCCCACCTCCCTCACAGGGTGTCTGTTGTGGGGAGGGGAAGGGGAAGGAGATTTGTAAGCCACTCTGAGACTCCTTCAGGTAGTGAAAGGCGGGGTATAAATCCAATCTCCTCTTCTTCTTCTCAGTAGGCAGAGCAAGCTGCTTGTAAGGTGCCAGGGATCAGAACCCAGGCTTCCGAGAGAAGGGGGCGGCTGACCAGCTATCTCCCATTTTTCCTGGACTCTGTTGTATACCATAGAGTGCGGCCTGTAAATCTGCTCTTTCCTCATGGTGAACTGATCGTTGTCGTCCGGAGATCAATTGGAATTCCTGGAGAACTGGAGCCCTTACCTGGAGGTTGGCAGCCCTGTTTGGGGCTGTGTCTCTCCTGTTGCCTCCCTGTTGGGTTAGATCGCCTGGCCTGGCGGGGAATGGGCTTGTCTCCCAGCCTGAGACCACTTTCCCTGGCAGTGGGTGAGTAGGGAGCAGTTGCAGGTAGGCGTGGGTCACAGAAAGGGCTCTTCTCTTGCCTCGATTCCCGCTTCCAGCGTGGCAGGGCAGTCCAGCAAGAAGGCGAATGTTTTCGGCCCGGCGGCTCTGGACTGGCGGCTTGCCCCATGCAACCTTCTGATGGGAAGAGAAGGTGTCATGGCGCCCAGTCTGTGTTGCAGCCGATCCTATCAACCGCAAGCGGAAGTCCAGGAACAACATGCCCTGGCCGGTGCCGCTGTTTTCCCCAAACACCCACTAGTGCTGCCTACGAAGGGGCGGAAAGCTGTCAAGTGACCCCCGCCCCCGATACATCTGCCCCCCCCCCCTCTTGGGCCACACCACAAGTCCCCTGAAGCTCACAGTCTGTGCACAGATTTCCTAATGGCGCTGGGCTTCGGGGAGTCCGGTCCATCCAAAGGTGAGAGGACGGGAGAGAGAGGCCTAGGGGAGATGGCGGCCCAAACGGTGCCTCTCCGAACTGCATTAGCTGCTCCCGGCGGTCTGCGTGGAGGCGAGCAGGCGGTTTTGCAGCTCTGATTCTTTGGAATGGTGTTGAAAAGGCTTGTGACTTGGAAGGTGGGGGGAAGGCCCCTAGGAGCGCGGGGGCTGCAGGGCGGAGAGTCCAAAAGAACACCAGGGGCGTTCTGGCAAGTGCCAAGGGTTGCTCCCATGCCGGGGGGGCCCAAGATGGGCACCTGCCACCATCCCCTGTCGGCCATCCCCTTGGCTTCCCCTTCTCTGTGCAGCAAAGGCAAGGTTTGGGGGTAAGCCCCTGGAGGTTGTTTGGAAGGCAAGTTCTTGCATGGATCCTTCAAAGAAGTGTGACTTATGAACTCCAAGGAGGTAATGTAGGGGAGGAAGAAGGAACGAGAGAGAGAGAGAGAGAGAGAGAGGGAAGGAGAGAGAAAGACAGATTGACCGACCATTTTATAAAGAAGTCCTTCTTCACCCAAAGAGTGATGAACACGTGGAATTCATTGCCACAGGAAGTGGTGGTGGCTACAAGCATGGACGGCTTCAAGAGGGAATTGGATGAAGATATGGAGCAGAGGTCCATCAGTGGCTCTTAGACACAAGGTGTATAGATAGGGGCTCTCAGTCTGGGGCAAGTGAGGCTCTGTCTTCTTGGTGCCTGGAGGGGGTCAACAGTGGGAGGGCTTCTGCAGTTCTGTACCCACTGCTAGACCTCCTGAGGGCACCTGGTATCTTTGGCCACTGTGTGACACAGAGTGTTGGACTGGATGGGCCTGACTCTCTTATGTTCTTGTGTCACAATCTCTGTACCGGGGCTCTTCAACTTTTCTGAACACATGGGCTGCCACACCTTAACCTCCACTCACACGCTGGAGATACTTGTGGTGTGATGGTGGCTGTTGTCAAAGTAATCTCCAGTGGCCAATCAGAGGCCTTTCTGGGCAGAAGCCCGAACAGGCCCCTCCCACTTGGTGGGTACCAGGAAAGGCGTC
This sequence comes from Gekko gecko, assembly GCA_029375565.1. NCBI lineage: Eukaryota > Metazoa > Chordata > Lepidosauria > Squamata > Gekkonidae > Gekko > Gekko gecko. Next base: position 125,567,595 of record JAPDNY010000010.1, on the reverse strand, counting down.
AGCAGGGTTAGGGTTGCCAGCTCCAGGTTGGGAGATTCCTGGAGATTTGGGGGTGGAGCCTGGGGAGGAGGAGTTTTGAACTTGGAAGTGACCTCAGCAGGGTAGAATGCCATCAACTCCGCCCTTCAAAGCAGCCATTTTCCCTGGGGGAACTGATCTCTGTCATCTGGAGCTCAGTTGCGATTCCAGGAGTTCTCCAGCCCTCGCCTGGAGGTTGGCAACATTTTGGCAGACACCATAGCAACCACAGGAACCAAGTTGGGGGCCCCTGGTCTATACCCTTGGCAGAGTGGGGGAGCCCCAAACATCACTTTTGGTGGGCCATCATCATGTGGATGAGATCCTAATAAGTTGCCCTGGCATACTGCAGACCACAAGTACGGACCTGGCTGCCTGGGCACACCGTTCCTCTCCCAGTCTGGCGGCGGCTAATGCGCTGGAGGTGTCTAACTTCCTCTGTGGGCCTCTTGTCCCATTGTCAGATTTGCGGTTTTGGCTGTTACGGCCAGCGTTGTTCCCCCAGTCCTGGCTGGTTTGGAACTTCCATAGTCTAAAAGAAGTAACAATGTCCTGTTTTTCACTTATACAGATGACAATGGATCACTATTTGTTCATTTAATCCTTTCTTCCTCCCTCCCTCCCTCCCTCCTTTTTCCCCACCAGTTTGGTGTAGTGGTTAAGTGTGCCACACCTCAAAAAGGATATTATAGCATTGGAAAAAGTGCAGAGAAGGGCAACTAGAATGATAAAAGGGTTGGAACACTTTCCCTGTGAAGAAAGGTTAAAGGCTCTTTAGCTTGGAGAAACGACGGCTGAGGGGTGACATGATCGAGGTTTATAAGATTATGCATGGGACAGAGCAGGTCGAGAAAGAAGTACTCTTCTCCCTTTCTCACAATACAAGAACTCGTGGGCACTCCATGAAATTGCTGAGCAGTCGGGTTAGAATGGATAAAAGGCAGCCCTTCTTCACCGAAAGAGTGATTAACACATGGAATTCACTGCCACAGGAGGTGGTGGTAGCTACAAGCATGGACAGTTTCAAGAGGGAATTAGATAAACATATGGAACAGAAGTCCATCAGTGGCTATTAGCCACAGGGTATAGATGGGAACTCTCAGTCTGGGGCAGGTGATGCACTCTATTCTTGGTGCTGGAGGGGGCAAGCAGTGGGAGGGCTTCTAGTGCCCTGGCCCCACTGCTGGACCTCCTGATGGCACCTGGTCTTTTTGGCCACTGCGTGACACAGAGTGTTGGACTAGATGGGCCATTGGCTTGATTCGGCATTGGCTTCTCTTATGTTCTTATGTGCGGACTCTAATCTGGGAGGACCGGGTTTGATTCTCCACTCCCCCGCTTGCAGCTGCTGGTGTGACCTTGGGCCAGTCCGAAGTTCTCTCAGAGCTGTTCTCTCAAGAGCAGTCCTCAAAAGAGCTCTCTCAGCCCCACCTACCTCACCGGGTGTCTGTTGTGGGGAGGGGAAGGGAAAGGAGATTGTAAGCCACTCTGAGACTCCAAGTGAAGGGCGGAGTATTAATCTTCCCTTCCTTCCCTTCCCTTCCTTCCCTTCCTTCCTTCCCTTCCCTTCCTTCCCTTCCTTCCCTTCCCTTCCCTTCCCTTCCTTCCCTTCCCTCCGGCCTTTCCATTACAACAGCACAGAAACACAGTCAAGCCCTGACCCATCAGCCTAGACTAATAAAACGCTGGTGCTAAAAGAGGACAAAGTTATTAGCAGTGTCAAGTTCAGACAATGAAAGCAGAGGTGAAGCTGGAGGGGGCATCGCTTGGGACCTCTGAGCGGGCAGCGGGCGGGGAGTTCTGTCTCCAAAGTGCCATGACAGGGAAATGCTTTTCCTCGACGGCTCCTGAGAATGGGTACCTAGAGAAGGCCCCGCTGGAGGACATGGGGACCAGTCTCCTGATTCCTCCGTGAGTAAGCGAGATCGATTCACGTTGCCATGAAGCAGTCCATTTGTCTAGGCCTACCATCAACTCCTGTTTTTAAAACATAGCAGAAAGTTGATGCGTGGGGCTTGGGCCCCAAGGCTCCGCTCAGCAAATGGTGGCGTCTTTCTCCAGCGCAAAGTGACTTCCTCCTGCTGCTCAGATCTGTAGGATCCAACCATTGGATGGTGTGAACTGGTCACGTGTGCAAGGCCGGCTCTTTCCAAATACTTCAGACCCCAGAACTGAATTCTCAAGAGCTTGCGCAAATTGTTACCCACAATCAGGGCTATTTTGGGGCAGGAACGCACAGGAACGGAGTTCCGGCTGGCTCCCATGTTGGCCACGCCCAGCAGGAACTCATTAGCATAATAAGCCACACCCAACCACAGAAACTCATTAGGCCTGGCTACATTAGGGGCATGTGGCCTAATATGCAAAGGAGTTCCTGCTACCAAAAAGAGCCCTGGGTTTTGACAACAAACAAGGTAAACAGAATAAGAAGCAAAAGGTGGGTGTGGCTGGATGACCACGCTTCCGGTAACATGGGGGCATGACCTAATATGCTAATGAGCAATGTTGTCAGGGGTGTGGTAATATGCTAATGGGTTTCTGCTGATGGGTGTGGCCTATTATGCTAATGAGTTCCGGCTGGGCTTTTTCTACAAAAAAAGCCTTGCCCACAATCTCACCCATTACCGCGGGACACTGCTGTGCCCAGTGGCTCATAGGTAGCTTTGGAAACAGATTAGACCAGGGGTGTCAAACTCATTTCTTACCAGGGCCAGATCTGACATAAATAAGAGCTTGCTGGGCCGGGCCATGTGCGTCATAAAATATAATGCCAGGTAGCGGAGATATAAACTTTGTAAAGGACGCAAACACAAAGGGGGTTTTGGGTTGGTTTTTTTACTTAGAAATGTGCTTAAAACATTAGGACTCCTGCAGTATTTTGTTTATTTAACAGTGTCTGATAACTGACACCTCTTGCTCTGAATTACTGCTTCAAAATGTCTGTGCTGTTGCAATCCTGAGTATGCCGTTCAGGTGTGTATCTGTAAGCTGCAAACCTGCAATGACGCAGCAGCAGCAGAACTGGAAGAAGAAGCAGAAGACAGCCAGTGCCACTGCGGGCCTGAGAGAAGTCCTCCGGGGGTCTGATCGGACCCCTGGGCTGCATGTTTGACACCCTTGGATTTCACAAATACATGGTGGATAGAACTATTATCCACAAGAGCCCCAAATGGAACCTCCATGTTCAGAGGCAGGATATCCCTGATGAACTGCTGCGGGGGCAAACATCGGGAGGGGGGTAGCTATCGTCATCGTGTAGGGACTGCAAGTTTCTTGCCTCCGGTATAAGAACATCAGAAGAGACCTGCTGGATCAGCCAGTGGTCCATTCCGCCCAGCATCCTCCCCCCCCCATTATTGTTTATTTGGTTTTCGTTCCACCAACAACACATAACCCATAACAATACATCACAACAACGAACACTACAAACACTGAACAATAACAGTCCTCCCTTCATCCAATTACATATGAAACGAAAATATACATCGAATCTTCTTGCTAATCTACTTAAATTATTTTGGGATCAAAGAGGGATATTAACAATTTTGTCTTATCCATCTGTATGCTTTTCCCCATCTATCTTGCCATATTATTTCATCCTTTCCTGCGAGTAACATGTTTAGTTTATCTATCTCAGCTATTTCCATCAGTTTCTCTATTATTTCTTCTTTACTAGGGATAATATTTGTCTTCCAACATCTAGCTATCACAATCCTTGTCATCGTAACTACGTACAATATTAATCTTACATCCTGTTTCTTGAGTCCTACCGGTACCATATTGAGCAAGAAGGTCTCCGGCTTAAGTTCTAAGTTTACATTGGTAATTTCCTTAACAATTTTATTAATCATTCTCCAGAGTTCTTTAATTTGTCTACATTCCCACCAAATGTGAATATAGGTTCCTACTTTCCCCCCGCATCTCCAACACTTATCAGATGCCTTTTTATAGCACTTAGCTACTTTATCCGGGGTCCAGTGCCATCTGTAGAACATTTTGTAAATATTTTCTTTGTAATTTGTTGCTCTTAATAAATTCAAAGATCTCCATGTTCTGGACCACTGTTTGATTGGGACTGTGTGCCCTATGTCTTCCATCCACCTAATCATATTTGGTTTGATAGTTTCGTCCATCATCTCTTCTCCTTTCTTGTGCAGTGGGAAGTCAGTTCCTCTGGAGGTGCAACAACAGAGCAAGGAGGCTGGCTTTGAAGAAGAAGAAGAAGAAGAGATTGGATTTATACCCCGCCCTTCATTACCCAAGGGAGAGCGGCTTACAAACTCCTTTCCCTTCCCCTCCCCATAACAGACACCCTTTGAGGTAGGTGGGGCTGAGAGAGCTCTTGGCAGAAACTGCTCTTTTTCAAGGACAGCTGTGCCAGAGCTTGTGACTGACCCAAAGTCACATCAGCGGGTGCAAGTGGAGGAGTGGGGAATCAAACCCGGTTCACCCAGATAAGCGTCTGCACACTTAACCACTACACCAAACTGGCTCTCTACTCTGAGACTCCGAGTGAAGGGTGGGGTATAAATCTAATCCTTCTCTCTTTGTAGGGATGCCAGCCTCTAGGTGGGACCTGGAGATCCCCTGCGATTACAGCTCATCTCTAGACTAGAGAGATCAGTTCCCCTGGAGAAAACAGATGCTTTGAAGGGTCGACTCTATGGCGTTGTACCCCACTGAGATCCCTGTCCTCCCCAGACTCCACCCCCAAATATCCAGGAATTTCCCAACTTGGATCTGGCAACCTTACGGGCCCCCGCCCTCCCGCCAGTGACCAAGGAGGACCTGGGATCCCGAAGGCTGAGGCCTTCTCCTGATGTTGCCTCCTGACACTTGGATTAGAAGAAGAAGAAGAAGAGGAGGAGGAGATTGGATTTATACCCCGCCCTTCACTACCCAAAGGAGTCTCAGAGTGGCTTGCAAACTCCTTCCCCTTCCCCTCCCCACAACGGACACCCTGTGAGGTAGGCGGGGCTGAGAGAGCTCTGAGAGAACTGCTTGTGAGAGAACAGCTCTGACAGAGCTATGGCTTGCCCAAGGTCATCCAGCAGCTGCAAGCGGAGAAGTGGGGAATCAAACCCGGTTCCCACAGATCAGAGTCTGCGCATTTAACCATGACACCAAACTGGCTCAAAGGTTGACTGCCACTGAATGTGGAGGTTCCCGTTAGTCACCCCTGGCCAGCCGCCACGGACGGACCTCTCCTCCAGCGATCTGTCTCAGAAACCGTTTTTGATGGGCATTTCTTTCCCCCCATCACGTCCCCCTCTTTGCCCCCCACAGTGCTGGGGACGGAGGCTGTCCTCTCCCATCCCGTCCCTCTGCAGAGCTCATCCGCCGCCCTCCAAGTCCCCTGCTTCGTCCCCGGCTGCGGCGGAGCTCACGTCTCCCGGTCCCCAGCTGCGGTGCATCCACGGTTCATAAAGCAGGTGGAGGCTGAGCGGAACTGACAGAGAAACCTTTAGTGGAACAAACGGGAATATAGTATCAAGCAAGGCTGACCGAGCCGTGAACTCCTGCCAAACACGGAGCAAATTAGCATCAATGAAAATAGCAGCCCGTTCAGATCACTTATGTGTGAGGCACCAAACGCAGCCGGCGTGTCAGGATGCATCAGGGCAGGGAGGCGTGAAGGAGGCCCGGCCTGGCCTCAGCCCCGCAAATTACTCGGGGCCGGCCCTGCAAAGTTCACCCTGACAGCAGCGCCACTGGACTGCCCTTGCCTCAGAGGTGAAGGCAGCAGGTGGACGCCTCCCCGTCACGACGGTGTCACGGGGTGCCTGGCGAGGACTTGCCAGCCACGCTGTGTATCTGCAGTGGGGCCATCCCTGGGCCACTGTCTATAAGAACAGAAGAAGAGCCCAGATGGATCTGACCACAGGCCCGGCCCAGTCCAGCATTCTGAGAGCCAGTTTGTTGTAAAAGAGGAAGAAAAGAGATTGGATTTGTACCCCGCCCTTCACTCAGAGTCTCAGAGCAGCTTACAAACTCCTTTCCCTTCCCCTCCCCGCAACAGACACCCTGTGAGGTAGGTGGGGCTGAGAGAGCTCTTTCGAGGACTGTCCTCGAGAGGGCAGCTCTGAGAGAACTATGGCTTGCCCAAGGTCATCCAGCAGCTGCAAGTGGAGGAGTGGGGAATCAAACTCGGTTCTCCCAGATTAGAGTCCACATACTTAACCACTACACCAAACTGGTTCTGTAGTGGTTAGGAGCGTGGACTCTAATCTGGGAGAACCAGGTATATTTTTATTTATTTATTTTATTGACTTTGCTGGTGCAAACTGGCTCAAAGTGGTATACTTCTGGAGTGATTAACACATGGAATTCACTGCCACAGGAGGTGGTGGCAGCTACAAGCAAGGACAGCTTCAAGAGGGAATTAGATAAGCGTCTGGAGCAGAAGTCCATCAGTGGCTATTAGCCACAAGGTATAGATAGGGACTCTCAGTCTGGGGCAGGTGATGCACTCTATTCTTGGTGCTGGAGGGGGCAGCAGTGGGAGGGCTTCTAGTGTCCTGGCCCCACTGCTGGACCTCCTGATGGCACCTGGTATATTTTGGCCGCTGTGTGACAGAGTGTTGGACTAGATGGGTCATTGGCCTGATTCAACATTGGCTTCTCTTATGTTATGTTATGTACATAAGTTAAAATGCAATAAATACAATAAAATTTATAATAAAAATAGTTGTATAATGTGCTAGTATATACAGATGGCGGCAATGTCTATAACCAGCCCAATGGAAAGAGGCTGTGTCTGGTGTTATGACAGCGTTTGACTCCCCACGTCTCCACATTCCGCTGCTGTTGTGACCTTGGGTCAGTCACAAGTTCTTTCGGAGCTGTTCTCCCAAGAGCAGTCCTCGAAAGAGCTCTCTCAGCCCCACCTACCTCACAGGGTGTCTGCTGTGGGGAGGGGAAGGGGAAGGAGATTGTCAGCCACTCTGAGTGAAGGGTGGGATATAAATCCAATCTCTTCTTCTCTTCTTCTGTTCTCATAGTGGCCCATTAGCTCCTTCCAGGAAGTCCACAACCAAGGGGACGGCAACAGCTTCCTCCCTCCTGTGCCAACAGGAACAGCTCCCTGCCCTCCTCTAAGAAGAAGAAGAGAAGAAGACATTGGATTTACATCCCACCCTTCACTCAGAGCGGCTTACAAACTCCTTCCCCTTCCCCTCCCCACACACAGACACCCCGTGAGGTATTTATTATTGTCAATTTGTATCCCGCCTTGCCTGTGAGGTAGGTGGGGCTGAGAGAGCTCTGACAGAAACTGCCCTTTCAAGAACAGCTCTGACAGAACTGTGGCTTGCCCCAAGGTCATCCAGCAGCTGCGAGTGGAGGAGTGGGGGAATCAAACACCAAACTGGCTCTAAGTGACAGCCCTTCAGAGACTTCCAAGAGAACAGAATCATAGATACAAATATCTGGCATTGGGCGGGTGGGGGCTGAATTGCATCAGGAAAATGGGACCCAAAGAATGTGAACCCCCCCTCCCTTCCGGTACCACAGCCGTGATCCAACCCCTCCCAACTCAAGGCAACCCTGTACGGTTTTCAAGGCGAAAGACGTTTAATGCTGGTTTGCTATTGCCTGCCTTGGTGTCACAGGGCTGGGCTTCCTCTCTGGCCTCCCACCCAAATACTGACCAGAGTCGGCCCTGCTGAGCTCCTGAGATCTGATGAAACTGGGCTATGCTGTGCCATCAGGGAAGTTACCTGTAGCTGCTTTTACCTTTGCAATAGAAGAGGCAAAGAGGCCCAGTTGCAGGTTTCCATGTGTCATCAGCCTGCCTTGGTAGGGGGGGCGGGGTATATAAATCAAAAGAATAAATAAATAAATCTCACCCGGCCTTTAAAGGGCCAGGGCCCTTGGGGGAGGAGCTGGAAAGATAGCCACACCCCCAACACATCATGGGGTCACCCCATCGCCCGGCCACCTTCCAGGCCCCTCTGTAACCTAGACTATTATAAGCGACCATCCGATCCGTGGGGTGCAGAAATGCCCCAATCTGGTGTGCCATTCTGTTGTCCCTTTGCATTCCCTTTGGGACACGCAGAATAAACATCTGGAGCAGAGGCCCATCAGTGGCTATTAGCCACAAGGCACAGACAGGGACTCCCGGTCTGCAGCAAGTGATGCTGTATTCTTGGTTTTTTTGGGGGCATCAACAGTGGGAGGGGCTTCTAGTGTCCTGGCCCCACTGCTGGACCGCCTGATGGTGCCTGGTATTTTTGGCCACTGTGTGGCACAGTGTGTTGGGAGTGGATGGGCCCTCGGCCTGATCCAACATTGGCTTCTCTTAGGTTCTCTTATGTTATGTTCTTATGACTTCATGGGAATCCCGCTCCTCTCTGCATGAGAGCCAGTTTGGTGTGATGGTTAGGAGTGTGGACTCTAATCTGGGAGAACTGGGTTTGATTCCCCCAGTCTTCCACACTCAGGAGACTGTAAGCCGCTCTGAGACTCCCTTGGGTACTGAAGGGCGGGATATAAATCCAATCTCCTCCTCCTCCTCCTCCTCCTCCTCCTCCTCCTCCTCCTCCTCTTCTTCTTCTCCATGTAAAAGATGGAGCAGATCTATTCTCTCTTGCTCTGGATTGCAAGACTAGATTGAATGGGTGGAAATTACAAGGGAATCGATACCGGCTAAATATCAGGAGAAACTTCCTGACTGTAAGAGTGACTGAGCAGTGGAACAGACTGCCTCGGGAGGTGGTGGATGTTCCTTCCCTGGACGTTTTCAATCGGAGGCTGGGTGACCATCTTTTGGGTATGTTGTAGGTATGTACGGCTCTTTTTCGGCTCTGCTCCTGCAGAGTGCAGGGGGTTGGACTAGATGACCTGCAAGGTCCCTTCCAACTCTAACATTCTATGATTCTTCTATTTCTTGTCTGTGAACATCGAGGTTCCATTTGGATCCCATAATTAGTAACAGTGGATAGAAAGATCTTCCATATATTTGCCTAGGTGTTTAACAAGCTATCCAAACAAATAGGCACCAGTCGGGCTAAGGAAGTAGCAAGCCTTGCAAGAGCCTAACTGAACCAACAAGGCCCCTCCTCCTCCTCCTCCTCCTCCTCCTCCTCCTCCTCCTCCTCCTCCTCCTCCTCCTCCTCCTCCTCTTCTTCTTCTTCTTCTTCTTCTTCTTCTTCTTCTTCTTCTTCTTCTTCTTCTTCTTCTTCTTCTTCTTCTTCTTCTTCTTCTTCCTCCTCCTCCTCCTCCTCCTCCTCCTCCTCTTCTTCCTCTTCCTCTTCCTCTTCCTCTTCCTCTTCCTCCTTTGCACCCCATATCACTTACAATGAAATTGGTTGGTACCTTTCAATGCTGACAAAGGACACAGGAGTCTTATCTCACTACAGATGCCAATTTCCTGCCTGCAAGCATTTCTGCTCTGCTCTCATCAAGCTGGTTCCATGGCATTGTACTCCTGCATCCTTTTCAAGCATTCTTTACAGCACCTCTCCCCCCTTCTGACTATGTTAGTACAGCCTTGTGTGCAGTACAGCCAGGAGATCCTAAGACTGTTTGGCAGTCTGAAGTTCTAGCTCTTTTAGTGTTATGCACCACTAAGTGGTGAGCTAGACTTATTTGGGGGGGGGCTGAGAGAGTTCTGAAAGAGCTGTGACGGGCCCAAGGTCACCCAGCGGGTTTCATGTGAAGGAATGGGGAATCGAACCTGGTTCTCCGGTTTAGAGTCTGTAGCTCTTAGCCACCCCACCATGCTGGTTCTCTTCTGACTGGGATAAAAGGACTCAGAGATCTCAGTTTCAACTCTGCTTGTGCCTGATGAAGAGCGCTTCAGCTCTGGAAGGCTCCCACCCTGAAATGCTTGCTGATCTGTATGGAGCTCTTGGATTCGAATGTAACCGCTGAGCCAGCCCTCTGAAACTGCTGTTGTTTGTCTTGTAGGCACCACAGGATAATTTTGTTCATTTTGCTGCAACCAACAGGCAGGGGGACTGTTTGGGCTGAACTCGGAATCCTCTCCAGTTGTGGGGTTCTCATACCCGCCCCCCCACCCTGGCAAAGATGGTGGCCTTAAAACAAACAAACAAACAACAACTCCTCAAGTTCCATTTTGCCTTTCTTTCCTTGTTGGCAGGTTTATTCCACTTGACTACTTTGGAAAGCGAAGAAATTTATATGTGTTTTTGTGTTAGGCATTTTTGTGCAAATGTCTTTACAGTTCTACTTACACAGCCGGCAAACTGAAGAAGTTGAAGGAAACGCATCTTTTAAGTATCTAGAACGGGCGTCTTTGCAAAGGCTGTTTGGAAAATTGAGTTCCACTGACTACATGGACTTTACGTCTTATCTTCTAAGGAGGAAACATGGCATCTTATGCCTTATTAGAGTTATAAAGTAAAGGTAAAGGTTCCCTTGCTCGAAAGCCAGTCGAATCCAACTCTGGGGTTGCGGTGCTCATCTCCGCTTCCAAGCCGAAGAGCCAGCACTGTCCGAAGACGTTTCTGTGGTCATGTAGCTGACATGACTAAACGCTGAGGTGCACGGAACGCTGTTACTTTCCCGCCGAAGCAGTACCTATTTATCTACTTGCAATTTCTTGCTTTCAAACTGCTAGGTTGGCAGGAGCTGGGGCCAGAGACGGGAGCTCACTCCGTCATGCGGCACTCGGAGTATGCACTAAGTTTTGTTGTTGTGAGATCACCAACTTTATATTTGTTAAACAGAGCTGATATCTTGGCAATTTCTGATGGTGTTCCTCCTAGCGGAATTTGTATATCTGGGACCTTTGTGACGCTAGTCCCCCCTCTCCTGTTTTTTGGACTTTCTTTCCTTGTCGGCAGGTTGATTCCACACTTGACTACTTTGGAAAGCGGAGAACTGGCAGGCCGGTCCCCGGTGAGATCCGTGGAGAAGAACTTTCCAGCTTTGTGGTGTGGTTTGGAGCAGAGGAGAGGGAGGAAGAGAGGCCCCGGAGATGGAAATGTGCTGTCCCCTCCTCGGCTGAAGTTCACACTTGTCTGCGGTTTCACCCTCACTCCATTACTGGTTGACACATTGGGGTAAAAAAGCCTTCCGGGGCCTCCGGCTGCAACCTCGCTCTGCTCCCCATCGGGGTGCCCAGGGACTGGCGCTCGCTTTTCTCGGAGATCCAGCCTCCTTTGTCTCTGTTCTCTTCCCTTCACAACCTGGAATTCCACAAGGGGCAGAGAGGGTGGGATTTGCAGGCGCACCGTAGACACTCGCCCGTCACGTACCTTGTGACCTTCTCAAAGAAGCTCTCTGGGGTTCCTTCGAGATGTCACCTGCCAGTTGTTTTCTGGGGAGAGCGGTGTAACAGCTCCAGCCGATGCACGACTACATGGAATTAAGTCCCCCTGAACTCACGGGGAATTACGGCAGAGGCTTGCAGGCTTTGTCTCTGGCCCACCAGCATGTGTGAGCCAGGGTATTGGGTTGCCAGCCTCCAGATAGGACCTGTAGGACTCCTGGAAAGGTAACTGATCTGTACAGGACAGAGAACAGAAGAACATAAGAGAGGCCAATGTTGGATCAGGCCAGTGGCCCATCCCGTCCAACTCTCTGTGTCACACAGTGGCCAAAAATACCAGGTGCCCTCAGGAGGTCCAGCAGTGGGGCCAGGACACTAGAAGCCCCTCCCACTGTTGCCCTCCAAGCACCAAGAATACGGAGCATCACAGCCCCAGACATAAGAACATAAGAGAAGTCCATGTTGGATCAGGCCAAGGGCCCATCCCATCCAACTCTCTGTGTCACACAGTGGCCAAAAATACCAGGTGCCATCAGGAGGTCCAGCAGTGGGGCCAGAACACTAGAAGCCCTCCCACTCTTGCCCTTCAAGCACCAAGAATACAGAGCATCACAGCCCCAGACATAAGAACGTAAGAGAAGTCCATGTTAGATCAGGCCAAGGGCCCATCCCGTCCAACACTCTGTGTCACACAGTGGCCAAAAATACCAGGGGCCCTCAGGAGGTCCAGCAGTGGGGCCAGGACACTAGAAGCCCCCCCTCTTGACCCCCTCCCCAAGCACCAAGAAGACAGAGCATCACTGCCCCAGACATAAGGACGTAAGAAAAGCTAGTGTTGGATCAGACCAATGGCCCATCCAGTCCAACACTGGACTGGATGGGCCATTTTCTCCAGGGGAAATAATCGCTGTCTGGGTGCTTTGAAGGGCGGGCTCTGTGGCATCGTACCCTGCTGAGGCTCCTCCCCTTCCCAACCTTTGCCCAGCCCAGGCTCCACCCCCCACAGATCTTCAGGGATTTCCCAACGCAGAGCTGGCAGACCTAGATTCGGGGGGCTCCATGGCCCAGGAGGCTTTTATTTATTTATTTATTTATTTATTAAATTTGATTTACTAGGCCGCCCTTCCCTACAGTTTCGGCTCAGGGCGGCTTACAACGGTATTACACAACTGTTGTATATTATTATACAACACTATTACACAACAAATACAACTACATTAAAAAAGAGTCCAACAAATAGCAATAGATAAAAACCGTACATATACCATACTTAAGATGGCGGAGAATCCTAACTCCCCGGCCTCCCTGGGGGGAGGACGGCCATGAGGAATGAGGAACCATGTGAGAATGCCGGAAGAAGTCCCGTCGTTGTCCTCAGCCAAAAGCCCGGCGGAACATCTCTGCCTTACGGGCCCTGCGGAAAGGTAGCAGCTCCTGCAGGGCCCGGATGTCTTCCGGCGGAGCGTTCCCTTTTCTCCCTTTCTCACAATACAAGAACTCGTGGGCACTCTATGAAATTGCTGAGCAGTCGGGTTAGAACAGATAAAAGGAAATACTTCTTCACCCAAAGAGTGATTAACATATGGAATTCACTGCCACAGGAGGTCGTGGCAGCTGCAAGCATGGACAGTTTCAAGAGGAAATTAGATAAACATATGGAGCAGAAGTCCATCAGTGGCTATTAGCCACAGGGTATAGAATGAGAACTCTCAGTCTGGGGCAGGTGATGCACTCTATTCTTGGTGCTGGAGGGGGCAGCAGTGGGAGGGCTTCTGGTGCCCTGGCCCCACTGCTGGACCTCCTGATGGCACCTGGTATATTTTGGCCGCTGTGTGACAGAGTGTTGGACTAGATGGGCCATTGGCCTGATTCAACATTGGCTTCTCTTATGTTCTTATGTTCTTATGTTCCACCAGGCAGGGGCCAGGGACCACCAGCAGATACTTACTTCCCGAGTGCAATGCCCTTCCAGGGGCATACTGGGAGAAGCTGTCCCGAAGATATGCAGGCCCCTGACCGCTACGGGCCTTAAAGCCAGAAAAATGTGGGGAGGGGAGGTCTTTGCTCACCATCAGTGGGGCCCCCTGAAGACCTCACTCCAGGAATCATTCTGCCCCGCAGCACTATTATTTGGAGCAGTACTGCCTCCAAACATGGAGGTTCCATTTATTCCTCGTAATTATAACCATTGGTCGACCTCTCCTCCCGGAATTTGTCTAATCCTCTTTGAAAGCCAGGCGAAGCCACTACACTTTGTGGCAGACAAAGTCTACGTCAGCCGGCTTTGTAGCTCCCTGGGTGATCTTTGACTGGTCACTCTCTCTCAGCCCAACCTACCTTGCAGGGTTGCTGTGAGGATAGAATGTGGGAGGGAGAACCGAGTAGAACAAGTGTAGAGTCCAGTGGCACCTTTAAGACCAACAGAGGTTTAACCACGGTATGAGCTTTCGTGTGCAAGGCACGCTTTTCCAGATGCATTGGAACGACTTACAGACGGAGGCTGAACAGCGAATTAACATTTAACACGATGAAGACGTTTTAAGATATGCCAAGACAAAGCTAAGTAACAAGCGAAGGTTATAAGGTCAACAGTTGTTTTGATTTAATCAAGGGGGGAAACAAGTAAAGCAACAAGTATGTCAAAATAGGAGATAAGTGTGTCAAAGTATCTTTTCTAATTGTGGGAAGTAAACGGAGACTCTCCATTCTCCCGCCTTGGCGGGAGGGCAGGATAAAAGTCCAATAAATAAATAAGTAAGTAAGTAAGTAAGTAAGTAAGTAAGTAAGTAAGTAAATAAATAAATAAATTCGTCTCCTCTCAGGCGTGGAGGTCACTTAACAGCATTTCCCCCTCCTTATACGAGGTGGGTGCAGTGCTCTATCAGCAAAACATTCCAATATTCCTGGCATTACATTCAGTATTCTAATATCCTCTTCTGGAAAAGAAATACACTAAAATACCGAGGATGTATAGTCCTTCTTGCTGAGAATACAGATGAGAGGACTGGATGAGTGTGCGTGCTCTGAAGAAGTATGCATGCACACGAGAGCATATACCCAGAATTACATTTTGTTGGTCTTAAAGGTGCCCGACGGACCAACACTGTGACCCACCTGAATCTACCCCAAAAGCTTGTTGGTCTCTAAGTACTGGGCTGGAGTCTAGCTGCACAATAGGCAAGGTTTTCCTGCTGGATTTTCTTGCTAAAATCCCCTCCCGCCCTTCATCGACAGGGTTTCCCTTCCTCCATCTTATCCTGACAATAGAGCAATTGTCCCAAGGTCACCCTGCTGGGGGCAGGGTGGCGTTTTGGACCTGGGTCCCCTGGTCCCTAGACCAACATGCCAACCATTGTCCCCCAACGGTTCTCGCTGTGACCTGAAACATGGTTTGAACAGGTGTTCTGTGTCCACCTGGCGGTGTTCTCAGCTGGGTAACAACAATATATCCTGTGGTTGTAATAGCACTATGACAACAATTTAAAAGAACAATCGCAATCAGGGGTCATATCCTGCCGGAGCGCGGCAGAGCGGTGCTATGGCAGTGAGGAGCCTATGGCAGCCCCCCCCACCTGGGGGGATTTAAATGCCTTTCTCTCCCTTCCCCAGATGGGGAAGGGAGAGAAAGGCATTCTAAACATGCCTGGGTTCTGTGCCTGATCTTCTCTAGGTGCCCTGCAGGGTAGGGAAGGGGAGACGGACAGACATGCCCCTCCCTTTCCCCTGAGCCTCTCCGCTTTTGCGGAGGAACTCGGGGAAGTGTGTGTGTGGGATTTAAATGCCTTTCTTTCCCTTCCCCATCTTACGTTGGGGTGGACAGACAAACCCAGTACTCAACAACGCACGCACTGTCATCAATCTGACAGATCGAAAACTCTCACCAGAAGAAACCTCCATCTTAGCCAAGGGAGGTAACTTTGCAGTCACCCCCACAGAAATTCCTGTGGAAGACATCATCGCAAATGTAGAAACTGCCATTCGTCATCTACCTGAAGAAGAAGCTGAAGAGATAAGAGGGGAGATGACAAGGATTCTACAAAACGCAAAGCTTCACACCAGCAATATAACACATAAGGAGAGAAATGCCATCGAGGCCCTCAATGCGGATCCAGACATCATTATTCTACCAGCTGACAATGGCAATGCCACGGTGATCATGAAAATGGAAGAATGCAAAAATAAGATTAGAGATCTGCTGGACCCTGCCATTTACAAAAAACTAAAAAGAGACCCTACCTGCAAAATCACCAGACAAACGAGTTCACTGATCAGGAATTCCTCGCTTCATCCCGACACACACAAAAAACTGTGCAAGACAGAAGCATGGCCACCACGACTATATGGACTCCCTAAAATTCATAAGGACTCAGTCCCACTCCGACCCATCGTAAGTGTTATTGGTTCCCCGATGTATGAATTAGCTAAATACCTGGGCAATCTTCTACAGAACCACATTGGAAAAACCACAACATATGTCAAAGATTCAACACACTTCATCAACAAAATCAGCTCTCTGAAACTTAACTTACGGGACATACTCATCAGTTTTGATGTGGTATCTCTTTTTACCAAGGTTCCGGTAAAATACACACTCAAGCTTGTGAATCAGATTTTTCCAGATGACGTAACAGCCTTATTCCACCATTGTTTGACAACCAGTTACTTCCAATGGGATAACGAATTCTATGAACAGATGGATGGGGTTGCCCTGGGAAGCCCTCTCAGCCCAGTTATAGCAAACTTCTACATGGAACATTTTGAAAAAAACGGCTTTAGAATCTGCACCCCACAAACCAACAGTCTGGTTCCGGTATGTAGATGATACCTTTATCATTTGGAACCATGGAGAAGTAGAATTGATGGAGTTTTCAGACCACCTCAACAACATCCACCCCAATGTAAGAGTCACCATGGAAAAAGAAGTTGAGAGGAAACTCCCATTTCTAGATATCATGGTCATCCGCAAAGCAAACCTTCAATTAGGTCACAAGGTCTACAGAAAACCAACTCACACGAACCGTTATCTACACAAAATCTCCAATCACCACTCTCGGCCAAAAAGAGGCTTAATCAAAACATTAGTCGACCGTGCAAGACGGATATGTGAACCACACTTTCTCAATGACGAACTAAATCATCTTAACCACGCACTTCAAGCAAATGGCTACTCTAAGAATGAAATCAGG
Source organism: Gekko gecko (assembly GCA_029375565.1). Classification (NCBI taxonomy): domain Eukaryota; kingdom Metazoa; phylum Chordata; class Lepidosauria; order Squamata; family Gekkonidae; genus Gekko; species Gekko gecko. The sequence goes on along the minus strand of JAPDNY010000010.1, from coordinate 125,551,152 downwards.
AGAGCGATTAAACCAAAGGTAAAACAAACAACTGAGGAGAAACAGTCTCCCACAGGAAAAGTGTTTTTGCCGTATATCAAAGGAATCACTGATCAGATGGGAAAATTTATGAAAAAACACAACCTACAAACAGTATTCAGACCCACCAGAAAAGTACAACAGATGCTACAATCAGCAAAAGACAGAAGAGACCCCCTCACTTCTGCAGGAGTATACTACGTACCATGCAGTTGTGGACAAGTTTACATCGGGACCACACAGCGTAGCATTCAGACAATAAAAGAACGTGAAAGACACGGCAGACTTGGCCAACCTGAAAAATCAGCAGTGGCTGAACATAGCCTAACCCAAACAGGACACAGCATTTGGTTCCAAGACACTGAAAGGCTGGACAACACTTCCAATGACCATGTCAAATTACACAGGGAAGCCACTGAAATTCATAAACATAAACACAATTTCAACAGGAAAGAAGAGAGTTTAAAAATAAATAGGGCATGGTTTCCTGTCCTGAAAAACACAAAAGGCTCTACAGCTGACAATAGCACTACAGATAAGATTAGAATTTCAACAGCCAATCCACATGCAAAAGAACCTCCTCAGGAAACAGGAAACCTCCTCAGGAAACAATCCATAGACAAAAAAACCTCCTCAGGAAAGCTCCTCCATTATCATATTCATAGCCTGGAGAACTCCTACAAGATAATGACTCAGCCCTACCCCACCTTCCAGGGTAGATATAAATTACCTGCCTACCATTTCTCTGCTCACCTTGACACGGAGAGTACTCCATCTTTCTGTGTTATACCTCTGAGGATGCCAGTCACAGCTACTGGTGAAACGTCAGGTCCTATAATGCCAAGACCATGGCCTAGGGTTGCCAAGTACTTACCGTAATTCGGCAGGGGACATACAGTCCCCGGCAGAAACATTCCTCCTTGGAACACCCACGCTGCACGATGCCGTCGCCAGGAAGTGACGCCGGGCGACGCTCTGGCAATGGGGCTGGAAACTCGATGGTACCATCGAGTTTCCAGCCCCATTGCCAGAGCGTCGCCCAGCATCACTTCCTGGCAACGGCATCGTGCACCGCGTCTTCCCCCCCTCCGGGAATGGTCCTGCCAAGAAGTATGTGTCCCCCGCCGAATTACGGTAAGTTCTTGGGAAGCCTGCCACGGCCACACAACCTGGAAAATCGACAGCAACTAAATAATGAATGTTTCTGTTAAGGCGAGGCAAATGTTCACAAAATACATAAACTGGCTAAGAGCTCCACAATCTTTATGACTTAAAATATATTGTTGTGCTTGTTCTTTTAAATCGCTGTCATAGTGCTGTCACAACCACGGGATATATCGTTGTTACCTAGTTTTGGCTACCGTGGCTGGTCTAGTTGATATAGGAGTTCTCCACTGAACACGGTTGCTGGGGCGGAGCATATGGAACGTGCCTGCATTGATTCCTGCGAGGAGACTCACCAGCTCTGCCCCGGGGGAATTGCCAGAGATTTGGGGGTTCTCAGCAGGGGTGGGAGGCCACAGAGCCCAGCCAATGTTCCCTCTAAGCTGCGGAGTCTTGTGAGCCAAAATTCTACTTGGTGAGCCACTGCCATTAAAGTTGTGAGCGAGCGATTTGGCTGCTGCATAAACTAGTGTGCTCCAGAGCCCTCCTTCCTGGGCTAAGGCAGAAATATGTGAGCCGGAGGCTAAAAAGAACTGTGAGCCGGCTCACACTAACTCAACTTAGAGGAAACGCGTCTTATCGGCTTCATTTATAGTCTTAATATACGTGATATGATCTTTGTTCGTTGGTAAAAATAAAAATTTAATTAACAATGGAAAAAAACTTAGAGGAAAGACTGGACTCCCCCGTCCCCCCCCAAGCAGCCATTTTCTCCAGGTGGAACTCATCTCTGGCATTTGGAGATCCCTTGTAATTCCAGGCGATCCCCAGGCCCCACCTGGAGGCTGGCACCCCTACAGAAGACGGACCTGTGTGCTGTTTTTGTGCAAGCGCTGGCGTCTGTGTGTGTCTGTGTGAGGGCTGTATCCACACAAAAAGTAACCCTTGAAATCTGCTGCCTCATAATCCGGGAGAGGCGCACGGAGATGGAGGCCTGGGCGGCTTTTGTTTCTGGTGGCTTATTCAAACGCCCTGGAGGTGCCCGCTGGGCATGAGAGGAGGAGGGGGCACGGCTGGCCCCCGGGCAGCTGCGCAGCAGGCGTGGAGGTGCCAGGTTCAGCGCGCGGTCACCGAACACCCGCGCCAGGTCAGCACGGTGACTTTGAGTCGGGGAGAGAGAGAAAGAGAGAGAGGTGCCAGGCCAGATTAGCGCAGAGTGCCTTCAGGACAACCTTGACGTCTCCCTTTCCCTCTCCCTCTGTCTCCGCAGCTCTCTGCAGAGGCTTGGCCCACCCGGCCTCCTTCCCTGGCTGGGCCTGCTGCAGGCCCCTCCTTCCTCCCTTCCTGCCAAAGACTCTGACAGAGCCCCCCCCCCACAGCACACCTTTGCCATCCAGGTGAAATCACAGCCAGCCCCCCCCCGCCTTCCCCAAAACACCCCCTCCCACGAAACCCTCCAATATCAGGATTACAAGAAAGAACTCGTGGGCACTCCATGAAATTGCTGAGCAGTCAGGTTAGAACAGATAAAAAGAAGTCCTTCTTCACCCAAAGAGGAATGAACACATGGAATTCACTGCCACAGGAGGTGGTGGCAGCTACAAGCATGGACAGTTTCAAGAGGGAATTAGATAAACATACGGAGCAGAGGTCCCTCAGTGGCTATTAGCCACAAGGTATAGATAGGGACTCTCGGTCTGGGGCAGGTGATGCACTCTATTCTTGGTGCTTGTGGGGGGGTCAACAGTGGGAGGGGGCTTCTAGTGTCCTGTCCCCACTGCTGGACCTCCTGATGGCACCTGGTATATTTTGGCCGCTGTGTGACAGAGTGTTGGACTAAATGGCCCACTGGCCTGATTCAACATTGGCTTCTCTTATGTTCTCTTATGTTCTTATTTTTTAGGCGGGGTGGTGGTGGAGTGCAACGTGTAGAAGGCTGCCTGAAATGAGTCACGTTCCGTATTCGCACCTTGATTTCTTACCTTTGGTTTCTCTTCCCGAACTGCCCTCGTTTTGTTGGCCAAACCTGAGGAATCCTGTCGAGTGTCACGCCGGGTCTGGGCGCCACAATCCTTCCCTTGCGTGCAAGGAGACCAGAACACGCTCCCCCCCCCCCCCCCGAGAGCTGATAGTGCCACATAGAGATTTGCAGAGCTTCATTGCGGGGGGGGGAGTGCATACCAGAGAGTTGTAATTACAGGCTCTCCCCAAGCGCCTCGGCTCTCCCTGCAAGGCTCTGGGGTCATCACATCATGAAATACGGTTTTATTCGTTTAAAGCAGGCGTGTCAAACGTGGGCCAGGGGCCGGAGGGCTTCTATCAGGCCCACAGCGGAACTGGCCGTCTTCTTCTTCTTCTTCCACTTCTGCTGCTGCTGCATCCTCACGGGTTTGCAGCTTGCAGATACACAACTGAACAGCACACGCAAGACTGCAACAGCACAGACATTTTGATGCAACAATTCAGAGCAAGAGGTGTCAGTTGTCAGGCACTGCTAAATAAACAAAATATTGCAAGAGTGCTAATGTCTTAAGCATGTTTTTATTTTAAGAGAAGAAGAAGGAGATGAAGAAGAAGAAGAGGAGGGGGGGATTGGATTTATGCCCTGCCCTTCACTACCCAAAGGAGTCTCAGAGCGGCTTACAAACTCCCTTCCCTTCCCCTCCCCACAACAGACACCCTGGGAGGTAGGCGGGGCTGAGAGAGCTCTTGACAGAAACTGCTCTTGAGAGAACAGCTCTGAGAGAATGTGTAACTGACCCACGTCTCTCTGTCTCCGCATGCATGTAAAGGAGTAGGGAATCAAACCTGGTTCTCCCAGATTAGAGTCCCTACTCCTAACCGCTACACCAAACTGGAGAGAGCTGAGAAACAGAAATATTTCTCCCCCTCCCAAAATACTTGAACTCTTGGGCATCCAGTGAAGTGGATGGGCAGTAGGTTCAGGACGGACCAAAATAAATACTAATGTCTAATCCCCCAACCTGAATTTAGCAGCTCTGCTCCCCAACGACAGCTATTCGCAGGTAACACAGCCTCAGAAACATGGAACTCTGTTTAGACAAGCCCTCCACGACCCTGTCAAATCCTCTTTTTAAAGCCTTTGTCCCATGACCTGGGGAATGGCCTTTGGAAAGGCACCTGCGAGGCACAGGTGGAAACATCGGAGCCATCCAAAGCCGCTTCCCGATCTGTTCTCCTTCTGCCAGGCCTCCGAAGCAACGGCTGTATCTCTCATGCTCAGTCTGACCCCTGAGAGCGGCAGGAACTGGGAGCACAGTCCGTTGACGGCCCGCCTTCGTTCACAGCGATCTCTTTAGATATTATACAGGCATCAAACTTTAAAGACCTGCTGCAACATAAAGCGTTTCCGGTCTGCTGCCTGGGAAGTCCTGCCAAGACGCGCCCTGAAGAATTGAAAGAACTTCACACGATGCATAATTAACTTGATAAGGGGGCCCGAGCCCCTTCCCTGTGAGGAAAGGCTGAAGAGCCCTGGACTTTTCAGTTTAGAAAAGAGACAACTACGGGCGGGATATGACAGAGGTTTTATGCATGGGGGGCAGAGCAGTGCTTCCTCTAAGCTGTGGAGTCTGGCGAGCAAAAATTCCACTTTATGAGCTACTGGCATTAAAGCTGTGAGCGAGCAGTTTGGCTGCTGCATAAATTAGTTTGCTCTGGAGCCCCGTCCTTCCTGAGCGAAGGCAAAAAGGTGGGAATCGGAGGCTAAAATACTGTGAGCTAGCTCACTCCAACTCAGCTTAGAGGGAACATTGGTGGACAACGAGAACCGTTTCTCCCCTTCCCCAAATACTAGAACTTGAGGGCATCCAGTGAAGCCAATGGGCAGTAGGTTCAAGACAGACCAAAGGAAATACTACTTTACACCCAGAGTGGTTAAAATATTGAATTCGCTGCCAGAGGATGTAGTGATGGCCACAGGAGTAAGCAGCTTTCAAAAGGGATTCAATAAATGGAGGAGGATGACTCTCTCAATGGCTCCTAGCCCTGGTGGCTGAGGGGAACCTCCACATTCTGAGGCAACAATCCCAGAGCCGGGAGGCAACATCAGGGGAAGGCCACCACAACACAAGGGTCTACACCGTGTGACTGAAGATAAGCTGTGGCAGTGGATGTATGGTTGGCCACGCCTGTAGGCTCAAAAGGATTGGGAACTCCTGCTTAATCTCCTCCTTCAGTCTGGTCCAGGAGGGGCCGTGGGCCGGTAACAGAGCATCTGCCTGGCATGTAGAAGCGCCCGGCTTCAATCCCCGGCATCTCCAGTTAGGGATCACGTAGCAGATGATGTGAAAGACCTCTGCCCGAGGTCCGGGAGAGCCACCGCTGGCCGTAGAGTTGGCAAACTTACAGGCACACCAATTGTGCTATATAAATATTAACAAGGGGAAGGAGGTGAGGATGAGCGCCGTTCGGCCTCTTCGCCTCCTGAGGGGAGTTCATTAGGTCTGTGTTTATCCCGCGCCGTCCTGGACGGATGCCATCTGCGTAAGCTGTACGCATGGTTGCCCCAGTGTTCGATTCTGCTCATCATGGGAAAGGCCAAGCCCTTCCGTCCCCACAGGGAAGGCGCCCTCCGTTCGTCCCCCAAGCCTTAATGACACCACCGAAGACAACAGGCCACGGAGGCCGATTGGCCTGAAAGGCTTGAGCCACAGTGCAGATGCCAGCAGGGGGTGTCCTGGGAACGTGGGGGCACCTCAAGTGCCTCTCCCTTCGCCAAAGCAGATTCCTAGGCCCAGCGGACACGTCCACAGGATTAATGGATGGACCTGTCTGCAGGTGTACTTCAGGGATGTTTTCCACCTCTTGTTTCTGCAAAGGGAATGACGAAGAAGAAGAAGATTGGATTTATACCCCACCCTTCATTATTGGATTTATACCCCACCTTTCATTACCCAAAGGAGTCTCAGAGCACCTTACAAACTCCTTTCCCTTCCCCTCCCCACAACAGACACCTTCTGAGTAATGTTCCCTCTAAGCTGTGGAGTCTTGTGAGCAAAAATTCTACTTTGTGAGCGACTGGCATTAAACCTGTGAGCGAGTGATTTGGCTCCTGCATAAATTAATTTGCTCTGAGGCCCTCCTTCCCGAGCGGAGACAAAAATGTGTGAGCCGGAGGCTAAAACACTGTGAGCTGGCTCACACTAACTCAGCTTAGAGGGAACGCTGCCTGTGAGGGAGGCGGGGGCTGAGAGAGCTCTGACAGAAAGTGCTCTTTTTCAAGGACAGCTCTGCCAGAACTATGGCTTGCCCAAGGTCATCCAGCAGCTGCAAGTGGAGGAGTGGGGATTCAAACCCAGTTCTCCCAGATTAGAGTCCGCGCACTTGACCATGACACCAAAGTAATCGACTGTGGCAGAACACCCGTACTGCCTTAGCTATATCAAGATGGGTCTCCGTGTTAGTCTGTCTTCAACAGTAGAAAAGAGCAAGAGTCCAGGAGTGTCTTCGAGACTAACACAATTTGTGGCAGGGGAGGAGCTTTCGTGAGGGTATGAGCTATATGAAGAAGCGAGCCGTGACTCACGAAAGCTCCTACCTTCCCACAAGTTTTGTTAGCCTTTAAGGTGCTACTGGACTCTTGTTCTTTTCTCTTAGCTGATCCTTCAAGGAAAAAAAAAGGCTAATAATGAGGGCTCATGCTCACAGGGAAAGAAGCTCATTCGGCTGGGTACATGGGACGGGGCCTTTTCGGTGGCGGCCCCGTGATCCTGGAACAACCTTCCCAGGAAGGTGCACCTGCAACCTTCACTTTAGGAGGCAGCTGAAGATGGGTTTATTTACAACGGTGTTTGATTAAAGCAGTCATAAATTGTGGTCTGATTTCTTTTTTGTTTTATGTATTTTTTTAATGTACTTTATGCAGGGGTCATCTCCTGCCGGAGCACCCCAGAACGGCGCTCCGGCAGAAAGGAGCCCAGGACCCACCCTCCATGGAGACACTTCGGGGGGGGATTTAAATGCCTGGGTTCCCTGCCCAATCTTCTCCAGGTGCCCTGCAGCTGCAGGGCACCTGGAGAAGATTAGGCAGGGAACCCAGGCATGACTGCTTCCCTGCCCTCCCCATCTCCAGCCAGCCTGCCATGGTGGGTTGGCTGTAGACGGGAAGGGCAGGGAGGCAGACATGCCTGCCTTTCCCCCTGAGCCTCTCCGCTTTTGCAGGGAGAGGCTCGGGGGGGCGGGATTTAAACTCATCTGCATAACTCATTTTAAACATGCCTGCCCATTGTCAGGGGTGTGCGGCATATGCAAATGAGTTATGCAAACGAACTCCTGCACCTCTCTTTCTAGGAAATGACTTTATGTATTTTATTTGTATCGTAAGCCGCTTTGAGCTCTGTAAGGATGAAAGCTGACCAATAAACATTTTAAATAAACAACATAAATGAAAGCTTGGCACAAACGGCACACAGGGCTCTTTAGAAATTAGCTGATGGGGGGGGCGACCACTCACCAGCGCTGCCTGTCCCCCGGCTCAACAGCTTGAGTGCATCGACCCACCTGTGTATGGCACCTAATGGCCCTTTGGGACTTGTCCTTGTCTCTCCGTTGGCTGGCAGGGAGCTGCGCACGGAAGAGGTTTCTTTCCCGTTATTACCAGAAGCACGTCAGCAAAAGCACCTCACCTGCAAGATGTACAGCAGCCAGGCAGAAGAGGGGTGAGCGGGGGAGGACCCCGCTGGAACTGCAGCTCAAGGGAGTTTTCAAATTGCCTCGCTGCTGTTTGGGAAGATATTGCACTCCGCAATTTTTGAATGCTTGTCCCTTTTAATTTTTGCCCCCAGCAACTGCTAGTGAGGACGGCATCTCTGTTTCGAAGATGGCAGTCTTGCAGTCTGTTGCTTTAAGTTAACACTGAGGTCAGAGCTTTGACTGGCATCTCCACAATGCCTGGGCTCTGCAAATGTGAAGGGTTTGTCTAGGGCGGGTGAGCCCCAGCACGGAGCACACTGCCGTTGCCAACATCCAGGTGGCAACTGGAGATCCTGCACTATTACAACTGACCTCCAGATGGCCAAGATCAGTTTCCTTCAGTGTTCCCTCTAAGCTGAGTTAGTGTGAGCTAACTCAGTTTTTTAGCCTCCGGCGACGGAGTGAGCTCCCGTCTCTAGTTCCAGCTCCTGCCAACCTAGCAGTTCAAAAGCAAGAAATTGCAAGTAGATAAATAGGTACCGCTTTGGTGGGAAGGTAACAGCGTTCCGTGCGCCTTGGTGTTTAGTCATGCCGGCCACATGACCACAGAAACGTCTTCGGACAGCGCTGGCTCTTCAGCTTTGAAACGGAGATGAGCACCGCAACCCTAGAGTCGGATTCGACTGGCTTTCGAGCAAGGGAACCTTTACCTTTTTACACACATTTTTGACTTAGCTCAGGACAGATGGCTCCAGTCCAGAGCAAACTAATTTCTGCAGTTGCCAAATCGCTCACTCACAACTTTAATGCCAGCAGCTCACAAAGTAGAATTTCTGCTCACAAGACTTCCACAGCTTAGAGGGAGCGTTGGTTCCCCTGCAGAAAAATGGCAGCTATGGAGGTAGGGATGCCAGCCTCCAGGTGGGACCTGGGGATCTCCTGGAACTATAGATCATCTCCAGAAATCAGCTCCCCTGGAGAAAATAGATGCTTAGGAGGGTGGACTCACGAGGGAGGTGAGGAGACCAGATCCCCAACCCCCATTTGCCATCAAACTTTACTTCACGCAAAGAGTCGCAGGGGGCAACTATGTTGGCCCAGTGCTCCCCCCAAGCAGTGGAATCTTGTGAGCAAAAATTCTACTTTATGAGCTACTGGCATTAGAGTTGAGAGTGAGCTATTTGGCTGCTGCACAAGTTAGTTTGCTCTGGAGCCCTCCTTCCTGAGCGAAGACCCACAAAAGCGTGAGCCAGAGGCTAAAAAACTGTGAGCTAGCTCACACTCACTCAGCTTAGAGGGAACACTGCATTGGCCTGCGGTAGAACACCTGCGTTTGAGTCCAGTAACACCTGAGAGACCAGCAATTTTTTGGGGGTTAGATTCCGGTGGGTAGCCTTGTTGGTCTGAAGCGGCGGAACAAAGTCTGAGCAGCAGAACAAAGATTTGGGGGATATAAGCTTCCAAAAGTCAAAGTTAGCTGACAAAGGGAGTTTTGATTCTCCAAAGCTCAAACCCCCCCCCATCGTTGGCCTCTAGGTGCTGCTGCACTCGAATCTGGTGCCTTAGTGCAGAGAGTTATCTGAAGAATTGTGTGGACGCCCACGACAGCTTATGCTTGAATCTGCACTTGCATTTTTAAATCAGTTTCGTGCTGCTGCGACGCTGTCTTTCTCTATGCTTGACGACGTCGCAGCAGCATGAAACTGATTTAAAAATGCACATGCAGATCCGACCTTTATCTGGAATTAAACTTTTGTTGGTCTTAAAGGCGCCGCCGGACTCAAACGTAGCTTCCACCAGTGCCCACCAGAGGGCACTCTTCCACAGACAGCATTGAGACTGCTGGCGAGACGTGTCCAGGGACTGAGCGACTTTCTCTCCTCCTGCTTGGCAGTCCGACCCCTTTGCGCCCTCTCTGTCTGTGGCATGCGGGCATCTCTGCCCAGAAGCATCAGCGGGAGAGGAGCTGGGCCAGACGAGACAGGGCCAGTTTTCAGGCAGGGCCTGGGAGAGCAGAGACACCTGACCAAGTCCACCTGCATCAACTTCTCCTGTGGAGGCGGCTGGCACGCCACTCCAGGGCATCTCCCTCACCTGGACAGCGCACACACATCTCTTACCTGAAGCAAGGATGTGAGCGGGCAGCGATGGCAAAGGCCGCCAGGCAAAGAAGGGGAAGGGGAGCGGCTCGAGGGGCCGAGCGGTAGGGCTGGAGGAAAACGGAGACACATACCAGGCTCCGGGTCCAGCGCATGGCTGCCAAAGCCCTCCTCCCCTGGCAGAAGGGAGGCCAAGAGCCTTGAAGGAGGAGAAGAGTTGGTTTTATATCCTGCTCTTCACTACCTTAAGGAGTCTCAGAGCGGCTTCCAGTCTCCTTTCCCTTCCTCTCCCCACAACAGACACCCAGCGAGTTTGGTGGGGATGAGACAGCTCCCCCAAGAACTGCTCTTGAACGAACAGCTCTGAGAGAACTTGGGACTGACCCAAGGTCACACCAGAAGCTGCATGTGGAGGAGTGAAGAAGAAGAGATTGGATTTATACCCCGTCCTTCAGTACCTAAAGGTGTCTCAGAGCGACTAACAAACTCCTTTCCCTTCCCCTCCCCACAACAGACACCCTGTGAGGTAGGTGAGCTGAGAAAGCTCTTGACAGAAACTGCTCTTTTTCAAGAACAGCTCTTATCAGAACTACGGCTTGCCCAAGGTCATCCAGCCAGGTGCAAGTGGAGGAGCGGGGGATCAAACCCGGTTCTCCGGATTAGAAAAGGAGATTGGATTTATACCCCACCCTTCAGTACCCGGAGGAGTCTCAGAGCGGCTTACAAACTCCTTTCTCTTCCCCTCCCCACAACAGACACCCTGTGAGGTAGGTGGCGCTGAGAGAGCTCTGACAGAAACGGCTCTTTTTCAAGAACAGCTCTGACAGAATTATGGCTTGCCCAAGGTCATCCAGCAGCTGCAAGTGGAGGAGTGGGGAATCAAACCCGGTTCTCCCAGATTAGAGTCCGCACACTTAACCACTACACCAAACTGGCTCTCTGTTGAGCATTTCTTCTCCAGGTGAGGGAAGGGGCGGGGCCGAGCACATACTTTGCTCATAGGGAGTCGGCAGTCCTCAACAACAAGCCAGCAAGGCAGGCCGCCAACACGGGAGCTGCTGCCAGTCAAAGCGGGCAAGACTGGGCTGCATGCTGATAATGCACTGCTGTGGAAGGCAGTGCTAGATGCGGCATGAAAGCATCAGCCATGCAGCACATCACTGCTAGGCACATAGTGCCTCTGTAACTCTGGCTTCCGTAACTAGGGGCCAGCGTGGTGTGGTGGTTAAGAGCAGTGGGCTTTCACTGGGAGAACTGGGTTTAATTCCCCACTTCTCCACCCCCTGAAGCCTGCTGGGTGACCTTGGGCCAGTCACAAGTTCTCTCAGAACTCTCTCAGCCCCACCGACCTCACAAGGTGCCTGCTGTGGGAAGAACAAAGTCTGAGCCCAGCGGCATAACTTAAAACAAAGTTTTATTCCTGGTATACATCAGGAATACCAGGAATTAAACTATGTTGGTCTTGAAGGTGCCCCTGGACTCAAGACTTTGTTCTGCGGCTTCAGAACGACACGACTGCCCACCTGAATCTGTTTCGGGGAGAGGAAGGGAAGGCGATTGTAAGCTGCTTTGAGCCAGTTTGGTGTCGTGGTGAAGTGTGTGTGGACTCTAATCTGGGAGAACCGGGTTTGATTCCCCACTCCTCCGCTTGCAGCTGCTGGTGTGACCTTGGGTCAGTCACAAGTTCTCTCAGAGCTGTTCTCTCAGGGGCAGTTCTGGAAAGAGCTCTCTCAGCCCCACCTCCCTCACAGGGTGTCTGTTGAGGGGAGGGGAAGGGAAAGGAGTTTGTAAGCCGCTCTGAGACTCTTGAGTGAAGGGCAGGGTATAAACCCAATCTCCTCCTCCTCCTCCTCTTCTCTGCCCATCACCCCAAGAAGAAGGAACTAGCAGAAATATCTTTCCCCTCGGAGTGGAGGAGCTGCAGGTCCTGAGCCCCGTCTGGGAGACCAGACAAAGCCGGTGGGCCTCCGTGCCCCAGACTCCAGTGTCTGCAAGACCTGAACCAGCGGCTCCGTCCTCCGCGGTATTCCAGGGCTGCCGCTGACCTTCAGCCTGAGAGCAATGGAGGGGCCATGCCCCTCCCCACAGCCATCTAGTCTTGGGGAAGAAGATCCACCTGGACGTCTGTGACAGTTTGCTTTCTGGGCATCGCCGGCGAAGTGGGCTCCCTGCTCTCTTACCTTTCCCAAATGGCATTTCCCGGCTTCTTGCTGTTCGTTCCGCAGCTCTTCTCTCCCGAAGGGAAAGGTTACGCTGGCCGCCGACTGGGCCAAGAAGGACATCTTGGTCCACGGCGGGGAAGGCGGGCGCCCGTTTGCCCGGCGCTCACCCCGAGCCGAGGTTGCCTCGGTGACATTTAACGAAGCCCCGATCTGATGTGGGACGCAGCGGAAGGTCACCTCCTGTCCTTTGGAGTCTGTGGGAGACCAGCAGGAAGAAGATGGGGACTGATGGCCTGGGCTGCCGTGAGACGTTGCACCCTGCCTGGCAGCCGTGGCCCACGTGGAGGGCGTCCCGGGATCCCTGGCCCTGCGGCGGAAGACGGTGGGGGACTGATTGTGGATCACACGCCTCTTCATGCACCCTCCCCCCCAGCAACCCCCATGCCCCAAGGATTATACGCAGGCTGGAGAAGGCTGACAAACAGCCCATGAAAACCGGGAACTGGCCTTCATGGTAAGACTTGGGGCGCAATGTTCCCTCTAAGCTGCGGAGTCTAGTGAGCAAAAATCCTACTTCGTGGGCGACTGCCATTAAAGCTGCGTGAGTGAGCGATTTGGCTAGGGCATAAATTAGTTTGTTCTGGAGCCCTCCTCCCTGAGCGACGGCAAAAAATGCGTGAGCCGGCGGCTGAAAAACTATGAGCTGGCTCACACTAACTCGGCTTAGAGGGTACACTGCTTGGGGGGGGGTGTTGCCAGCCTCTGGGTGGGAGCCAGAAACGTTGCACTCCGAGAGGGGGGCCGCACCGTAAAAGCTCCCCACTACTAGAAAAAAAGAAAGGAGCTGCGGTGGCTCAAGTGGTTAAGACACTGAACTGCAGGCTGCGGAAGGTCAGTAGTTCAGCGGTTCGAGACCCGGGTGCCGCATGACAGGGTGAGCTCCCGTCTCTAGTTCCAGCTCCTGCCAACCTAGCAGTTCGAAAGCAAGAAATTGCAAGTAGATAAATAGGTGCCACTTTGGTGGGAAGGTCACAGCGTTCCGTGCGCCTTGGTGTTTAGTCATGCTGGCCACCTGACCACGGAAACGTCTTCAGACAGTGCTGGCTCTTCGGCTTTGAAACGGAGATGAGCACCGCAACCCTAGAGTCGGATTCGACTGGCTTTCGAGCAAGGGAACCTTTACCTTTACTTACTAGAAAAAGAATCATATATGGTAAGGGTATAAATGTCCCACCAGTGAAAATTCACAAATAGTAACTCTGTTGAAAACAACCCCACACTCCAGTCAAATACCAGAAACAGACTTACAGCATTTACAAAAACAGAGTCGCCAAACAAACACCACGGTGTGTGGTCAAGCAAAATCTAACAATACAACAGCTGAGGCGTCCTGTACAGCTGGGAACTAGAACATACAGAAATTGCAAAATATTGTGGACAGTATATCAGCAAATAACAGCGATACAAGGTCGCGGTGTAAGAATTCTTCTTCAGTCACTATTACTTTGTTGTTGTTCAGTCGCACAGTCGAGTCCGACTCTCCGCAACCCCGTGGACCACATCACGCCAGGCCCTCCTGTCTTCCGTCATGCTCTGGAGTTTGTTCAACTTCATGTCTGTTGCATCGATAACCCTGTCTGACCATCTCATCCTTTGCCGTCCCCTTCGTCTTTGACCTTCCGTCTTTCCCAGCATCAGGGTCTTCTCCAGGGAGTGCTCCCTTCTCATCTGGTGGCCAAAGTATTTGAGCTTCAGCTTCAGGATCTGGCCTTCCAGGGAACAGTCAGGGTTGATTTCTTTTAGGATTGACTGATTTGATCTCCTTGCAGTCCAAGGGACCCTCAAGAGTCTTCTCCAGCGCCATAATTCGAAAGCATCTCTTCTTCGGTGCTCGGTCACTATGTTGAATGAACCAGTGTAAAAAAAACACTCTTAAAGCCTCCCAAGGGAATGACCTGTGGGGATAATCTCCTGGTCTCCTGTCCAGGATTGTAAACTTAGAACGTCATCAAAGGGGAACGTATACTCCACAATAAACCTGGCTCAGCCTGCTGACAGTTCAAGAGCAGGATGTTCTTAACTCCTGGGGCCTGAAGATCTCCTGGAATTTCAACTGACCTCCAGACGACAGAGATCAGCCCCCCCAGAGGAAACGGCAGCTTTGTAGGGCGGGCTCTATGGCACTGTACACCAGCCATCCTAAAACACAACTTGTTGTTCTGTTTGCTTATGTATATCGGTTGCACGGGTGTTTGCTGTTCTGAGCCACTTTGAATCCTTTTGGGGAACATCTGAATAAATTTGACTCTCTGGGTTTTTTTGATAGCAATACTTCTCCTTGAAAGGGCTGTCAACAGCCTGGAGATAAAGGTGTCCCGGCCCTTTCCCTGAGGCTGCTCAGCCACCAGGTGCTGTTCTTTACCTGCAGGCCTTAGAAAACCTTGTCCTAGCCATTGCCACACATCAGACCCCCCTGCATTAGATGTGCTTGGTGGTACTCCCAGGTCCCCTGGTCACCGGCAGGGGATAGGGTGTAGCCAGATCCAGGTTGGGAAATTTGGGGGAGATTTGGGGATGGAGCCTGGGGAGGACAAGGACCTCGGTGGGGTACCATGCCGCAGGGTCCATCCTTCAATGGCATCCATTTTCTATAGGGGAAATGAGCTGTAATTCTGGGGGGGTCCCCAGCAGTGTTCCCTCTAAGCCGAGTTAGTGTGAGCCAGCTCACAGTTTTTTAGCCTCTGGTTCACACATTTTTGTCTTAGCTCAGGAAGGATGGGGCTCCAGAGCAAACTAATAGATGCAGTAGCTGAATCACATGCTCACAACTTTAATGCCAGTAGCTCCCAAAGTAGAAATTTTGCTCACAAGACTCCACAGCTTAGAGGGAACATTGGTCCCCTAGTTCCCGCCTGGAGGCTGGCATCCCTAGCTGAGAGAGAGCGTGCACAGCTGCTCCAGTGTTCCCTCGAAGCTGAGTTAGTGTGAGCTGGCTCACCGTTTTTTTAGCCTCCAGCTCAATTTTTTTTTGTCTTTCCTCTGGAGCCGTCCTTCCTTAGCTAACTAGTAGTAGCCAAATCGCTGGCTCACAACTTGAATGCCCGTAGCTCACAAAGTAGAATTTTTGCTCACAAGGCTCTAGAGCTTAGAGGGAGCGTTGGGCTGCTCCAAAATCCCCTAGTGAGCCTGCCTGCCTGTGTGTGTGTGGGGGGGGGCAGTGGATCTGAACCTGGATCTCCCAGCTCTAGAGTTGCCAACCTCCAGGTAGGGCTTGGAGATCTCCCAGAATTGGAACTGAACTCCAGACCACAGATACCAGTTCCCCTGAAGAAAATGGCTGCTTTGTAGGGTGGACACAGCAATATCATACCCCCACTGAGGTCCCGTCCAGTGTTCCCTCTAAGCTGAGTTAGTGTGAGTTAGCTCACAGTTTTTTAGCCTCCAGCTCACACCTTAAGAACATAAGAACATAAGAGAAGCCGATGTTGAATCAGGCCAACAGCCCATCCAGTCCAACACTCTGTCACACAGCGGCCAAAATATACCAGGTGCCATCAGGAGGTCCAGCAGTGGGGCCAGGACACTAGAAGCCCTCCCACTGCTGTCCCCTCCAGCACCAAGGATAGAGTGCAGCACCTGCCCCAGACTGAGAGTTCCCATCTATACCCTGTGGCTAATAGCCACTGGTGGACTTCTGCTCCATATGTTTATCTAATTTCCTCTTGAAACTGTCCATGCTTGCAGCTGCCACCACCTCCTGTGGCACCTTTTTGTCTCCGCTCAGGAAGGAGGGCTCCAAAGCAAACTAATTTATGTAATAGCCAAATTGCTCATTCACAACTTTAGTGCCAGCAGCTCACAAAGTAGAATTTTTGCTAGCAAGGCTCCCCAGCTTAGAGGGAACATTGGTCCTGTGCAGTGTTCCCTCTAAGCTGAGTGAGTGGGAGCTAGCTCACAGTTTTTTTAGCCTCCGGCTCGCACATTTATTGTCTGAGCTCAGGAAGGACCCCGCCCCAGAGTGAACTAATTTATGCAGCAGCCAAATGGCTCACTCACAACTTTAATGCCAGGAGCTCCCAAAGTAGATTTTTTGCTCACAGGACTCCACAGCTTAGTGGGAGCATTGGTCCCATCTCGCCCCAACCCGCTCCCTCTCCAGACTCCACTCACAAATCTCCAGGAATTTCCCAACCTGGAGTTGGCAACCCCACACCCTCCCCTCTCGCGTCTCTGGGCGCCCCGCGCAGCGCTCTTCCTGCTGTCCCTCCTCCCCGACGCCAGGGGCCGCTGCGGCGCCCGCTTCCCCCTGCGCCTGCGCACTCCGCGGCCGCGCGCTTCCTCTCCCCGCCGGAAGCGATGGGCGGGGCCGCGCTTGCCGATGCGCCGGTGGCAGCGAGTCGGCGGCGACGACGACGGAACCGACGATGTGGTTCATGTACGCGCTGAGCTGGCTGGCGCTGCTCATCCAGGCCGCCTTCGTCACCCTCGGCATCGGTGAGGCTCCCGACGGCCGCGGGCCGCGCGCTCCACCCCCCGCTCTGCGGGAATGGTCCCGCCCGCCCCCCGCTGGGCCGCCCGCCTCCGCTCCCGCCCCTCCCCGGGAGCCGCGGTGGTCTCGTCCGGCCCGCCCACCGTGGACGGCGGTTGGCTGGTTGGCGGCGCCCCGACCTTCCCATTGGCTGAGAGGAGCCGTCCTTTCCCTCGTCCTCCAATCCTTGACCTCTTCTTGCTCGGGCGGGGGAGGGACTCCGAGGAAGGCTCCGGAGGGGGTTTGGAGAGGTCGCCCCGACGGCCGAGTGGAGCCTCCGCGGGCAGAGGCAGTCTACCGTTCAGTGCCAGACTCACGCGGGAAGTGGGGCGATGGATGGCCGTTGCCTCCATTGCTGTTATTATTATTAATAATGATGGCTGTTGTAAGAGAGCTAGCGTGGGGGCGTGGTTGAAATGATAGTCTGGGATCCCGGAGTCCCAGGTTCGAATCCCCACACTGCCATGGAAGTTTGCTTGGGTGACCTTGGGGGCCGGCCACACTCTCTCTCAGCCTGACCTACCCCGCAGGGTTGTTGTGAGGACAAGCTGGACCAGAAGGAGAGGAGGAGGAGGAGATGGGATTTATACCCCGCCCTTCACTCGGAGTCTCAGAGCGGCTTGCAAACTCCTTTCCCTTCCCCTCTCCAGGAAAGACACCCTGGGAGGTAGGCGGGGCTGAGAGAGCTCTTTCGAGGGCTCTGAGAGAACTTGTGACTGACCCAAGGTCACACCAGCAGGTACAAGTGGGGGAATCAAACCCGGTTCTCCCAGATTAGAGTCCAGCGCACTTAACCACTACAACAAACTAGAGGAGACGGATGCCAGGCACTTTGGGAACCCCAGTGGGGAGAAAGGCAAGGTACAAATGATGTAAATAGAGACATTTTATGATGGGATTCACCCTCAGCCTCTCCCTGCTGCAACTTCTCCCCCCTAAGCTAATTTTTCCTGTAATCATTCCCAAAACGGACTTCTTTAGGCATACCTGAGGAAGCGACTTCCAACGCAGGAGATCTCATAAATGTTAGTCTTTTGGTTCATTCTCTGGAAACAGCCCACGAAGACCTGTGAACAGGAGGTGCTGGGGTTTACAAATAGGAAAAGAGTTTTGCATCAGAGTAATCGCCCCCCCGCCCCTGACTGCCGTCCACCCTTGCAGTAGTTTTATTTACTTCATTATTATTCCATGGTCCTCTCCGGGGGAGACCCCAAACGGCTTCCATCCATCCTCCTCCTCTCCTCCATTTTGTCCCCACGACACCCCTGTGAGGCAGGTTGGGCCGAGGGCTTGTGACTGCCCTAAGGTCTCCCAGCAAACTTCCATGGCAGAGCGGCGGCAATTTGATCCTGGGTCTCCCAGATCCTAAGCTGTCACTAACAGCTACACCACACTGTCAGCCTGTAAGGGTGGTGGTGGGGAATAATAATAGGGCTGGTGGGGTGCCAAGGCCAGGGGACGGTGATTCAAATCCTTGGGCTGCGATGAAAACTGTCGGGTGATCCAGTCGCTAGCCGAAGGGTCAGGCAGGGAAGGGAGACGTGGGTATGCTGTGCGGCTCCCCGGAGGAAGGGCAGAGTCAGTGTGATGCAGTGATGGAAGAGTGTTGGACTAATATCTGGGAGAACCGGGTTCGAGTGCCGGCTCTGGTCAGGGAAGCTTGCTGGGGGGGGCCTTGGGCCAGTCACATCCTCTCACCCACCTGCCTCCCAGGATTGTTGTGAGGATAAAATGGAGGAGAGCGTAAGCCCATGTTGGGTCCCCCGTTCGGGAGAAAGTTGGGGTACAGAAGAAATAAAATAGATATTCATGCAGTCAAACTGATTGTGCAGGAAAGCTCTGGGACACAGTGTTCTGGGCTCCTAAGAGAAAGGAGGATGGGGTAGATAGGTTTTCAGTTGTGTTGGATTGGCAGGACCTGGTCCAGTGGACATAAACTGCAGCGAAGGAGGTTTTGCCTAAATCTGAGGAAGAACTTCTTGACAGTAAGGTGCGTATGACACTGGAACAGTCTCCCCCATGGTGGTGGATTCTTTATTGCTGGGGGCTTTTAAGGATTGATTAGATACCTCCTTGTTGGGCATGCTGTAGCTGAATTTCCTTCGCTGGCAGGGGGTCGGGCTAGATGACCCTGGTGGTCCCTTCCAACTCTGAGATTAAGTAAAATAAACCAGGGATCATCCTTCAGCAACATGTGCCGGGCGAGGGAGAACCTGAGTCCCACCAACCGGGGAGTCACCGAGGTTAGCGGGTCTGGAGTTGATTATGGTCGACGTGGCCTCCCTGAAGTTCGGATGCCACAGGCTTCTGGGCGAGACTGGCAGGGGATTGTTGGCTTTGGCTGCGTTTCCTGGCCGGGATTGCCTCCAGCCGGTCCCTTTCTTCTCCCTTGCAGCGGCCGGATTGTACTACTTGGCCGAGTTGATCGAAGAGTACACGGTAGCCACGAGCAGGATCATTAAATACATGATATGGGTAAGTCTCTGGCTACCTTTGCTCCCGCTTGCTTACTGAGGCTGACTTACACAGCTGGGGTGGGTGGGGGGTGTCGGGTGGCTGGGTATGTGAGGCTTTGCGCGGGTTGGTTGGAGGAGAGGGTGCCCGTCGAACGGTTTATGCCACATGGCAAAGAGCTGTTTACTGCCACTGCTTATAGCTGCCAGCCTTGGAAACTGGCACAGCAGCTGATCCCGGTAGTGGGCGCTTTGCAAAGACAAGGCAGTGGGCGAGGCGGCTGCGTGGTTACGGAGGGTGAGGAGAAGGGGAGACTTTGCCCTTCCACTAGCCAGTGAGTGGCTAACAGCCTCTAGGGCACGGCTTCTCTTCTCCTGGAGAGGAGCTCACATGAGCCGCCCTTTGGTTGGCTGCCGCTTGCAGCAAAATGTGCTTTTTTAATTACTTCTTTTTTTTAAAAAAAAATTTTAAGCGTCCCTGAAAGAGGCGTTTTTATTATTTTTTTTAGACAAAAACGTTACAACCTTACACTACAAACACACAATACATTAAGACTACACACAAAACACAACATACCACATTTAACATTCACGGGGGGGTTACAATTTTTATAACACTCCATCCGTTTAAATTTCCTCCTACCTTGACACCCCTTGTTACTAATGATCTTTTACTTCTGTATCCTCAAATACTATCTTTCTACCTTACCTACTTCTAATTTAACATATAAGGTTAATAATACTCAATACTTATTATTTCTCTCCATCCTTCCCTCTCTGATCATGCCACTCATAGAAGCGTTGCCACCTATTTATGAAGGCTGATTCATCATTTTTTATTGCTTCTAACTTTCCCTTTAAAAACGAAGGTGAGGCAGCCGTTTCCTTCACAGTTTGCACTGCGGATGTGCCGTTGTTCCTAGAGGTGCCTGGGTGGCACGTGCCCACCAACGCTCCCTCTAAGCTGTGGACACTTGTGAGCAAAAATTCTACTTGGTGAGCTGCTGGCATTAAAGTTGTGAGCGGGCAGTTTGGCTATTGCATAAATTCGTTTGCTCCGGAGCCCTCCTTCCTGAGCTAAGGCAAAAGTGTGTGAGCCGGAGGCTAGAAAACTGTGAGCTCGCTCACACTGACTCAGCTTAGAGGGAACACTGGTGCCCACCCTTCCTGCCCTCGGCCACCTGTTGCCACGTCATCGGTGCAGGCTAGTCTGACCGTCAGAGGGCTTTTGGTCTCTTGCAGTTCTCCACGGCGGTGCTGATCGGGCTGTACCTCTTTGAGAACTTCCCGGGCCTGACGATCGGCGTGGGCCTCTTCACCAACCTGGTCTATTTTGGGTTGCTCCAAACCTTCCCTTTCATCATGCTGACCTCCCCAAACTTCATCCTGTCCTGCGGTGAGTGGCTTTGCGGGGGCGGGAGCCGGATGAGGAGGGTGGGTTGAAGATCCACGAAGCTGGGGCCCTGGCAGACTTCTTTGTTTTTTGTTTTTAATAGAGTTTTATTCGTTTATATCTAGAAAGGGGGAGAAGGGAAAAGAAGGGGGGAAGAAAAGAGTACAGAGTTGTATAAAGAAATTCCAAATTAACATTCTGCATGCGAAACGTCTCCTGAAAGTTTCACAACTATTATAACTGTCTTTCTTATTGTTCTTCATTTAGCTTTAGTTTCTTAGTACTTATATTTTGACCAGTCATAAATCGCCCTCCGCGGTCCCATAAATCCTTCTTCTGTTTTTCCTTTTAGTATATTTGTCAATCTGTCCATTTCAGCACATTCCATAATCTTCGTTTGGTGTAGTGGTTAAGTGTGCGGATTCTAATCTGGGATAACTGGGTTTGAGTCCCCACTCCTCTGCTTGCACCTGCTGGATGACCTTGGGCAAGCCATAGTCCTGTCAGAGATGTTCTTGAAAAAGGGCAGTTTCTGTCAGAGCTCTCTCAGCCCCACCTACCTCACAGGGTGTCTGTTGTGGGGAGGGGAAGGGAAAGGAGTTTGTAAGCCGCTCTTAGACTCCAAGTGAAGGGCGGGGTATAAATCCAATCTTTTCTTCTTCTTCTTCTTCTTCTTTATCAACTCATTGAGTGTTGGGATTTTCAACTATGTCGCTGCGAATAAGATTCTGGCTGCTGTTACAACATGTAAAATAAAATATCTGTGGTTCTCATCTAAGTCATCTGGTAGACAGTTTAAAAAGCCGTGGCAGACTTTTGAATCCCTCCCAAATCCCAAGATTGCCTTTATGATAAGAATAGATTTCCAATGGCTGTGGATCACTTTGCTGTGACAAACATCCTTGTAGTGGAGATACAGGCGCCAGGAGTGGGGAGCCCTGGGTTCAGATCTTCACTTGCCATAAGACTGATTGGGTCACCCTAGATTGCTGTTAATTGTCCGACTTGCCTACCTGGTGAGGATAGAATGGGGGAGAGAACCATTTACTGGTACTGAGAGCCAGTTTGGTGTCGTGGTTAAGAGCGGCAGACTCTAATCTGGGAGAACTGGGTTTGATTCCCCACTCCTCCGCATGCAGCTAGCTGGGTGACCTTGGGCCAGTCACAAGTTCTCTCAGAGCTGTTCTCTCAAGAGCAGTCCTCGAGAGAGCTCTCTCAGCCCCACCTCCCTCACAGGGTGTCTGTTGTGGGAGGGGAAGGGGAAGCAGATTGTGAGCCGCCCTGAGACTCCCAGTGAAGGGCGGGGTATAAATCCAATCTCTTCTTCTTCTCTTTTGTGCACCAAAAAGCAGTGCCTGCAGCTGAGCCTCGCAGGCTGTTAAAATCCAGAGATGGTAGGTTGTCCAGTTCCGGCCACTGTCTCGTGGGCCTCTTCCTTTTTTTATCGCTACACCAGGAAGCACCCAAAGGTGCCGAGGGTGCCATACAGACAACGAATGCTTCGCTCCGACTGCTGCCGATGAGTTTCTTTTGCAAAGGTGTTCAGCGTGGCTGATTCACCTTAAATATTCTGGGGCTGGCCCGTGATTTTATGCCAAGAGAAAGTGTCACAAAATGGCACGGGAAGGGGGTCGAAGAGCAGGATACGCGTGAATTAAACTGCTGGGGAGTTTGAATGTGCTTTGCCTTTTCATTTTTAAAAAAAAAAACAAGCGTGATTCTCCGAAACCTGACTTGTGCAGTCGGTTCTGCCGCTGGGTTCTCAGCGGGGTATAAACGGCAGGCGACGGGTGGTGGTGGTGGTGAAAATGGCCCCTTCCCGTTTGGCAATTTGCTGTTTTCCTTCCGGCAGTCCTGGTCGTGTTGAATCACTACTTGGCGTTCCAGTATTTTGCAGAAGAGTATTACCCATTCTCCGAGGTAAGAGGGGCCACCAGGTAGGCGGGCAAAGCTTACGTGGGACGGTGGAGGAGAAGGAGGCAGAGGAGACGTGCCCTTTGGTCACCTGCCTGCGCCAAAACGGGCAAAAGGTTTGACCAGGAGCCTGGGGGGGGGGCGGGGGCAAAGCTCGACGTCTTGGGGGCTTCCCCCTGTTCGCTTCTGGCATAAGCCGATGGTGCTGCCAGCCCTGCAGATAAGCCCCATCTCATTGCCTCCTTCCTTTCTGAGGGTGCCAGTTTGGTGTTGTGGTTAGCAGGGCAGACTCTGATCTGGGAGAACCAGATAGCATTGGAAGAAGTGCCGAGAAGGGCAACTAGGACGATAAAAGGGTTGGAACACCTTCCCTATGAAGAAAGGTTAAAGCGCTTTGGGGGCTCTTCAGCTTGGAGAAACGACGGCTGAGGGGTGACACGATCGAGGTTTATAAGATTATGAATGGGATTGAGCAGGTTGAGAAAGAAGTCCTTTTCTCCCTTTCTCACAATACAAGAACTCGTGGGCACTCCATGAAATTGCTGAGCAGTCGGGTTAGAACAGATGAAAGGAAATACTTCTTCACCCAAAGAGTGATTAACGTATGGAATTCCCTGCCACAGGAGGTGGTGGCAGCTGCAAGCATGGACAGTTCCAAGAGGGAATTAGATAAACATAAGGAGCAGAAGTCCATCAGTGGCTATTAGCCACAGGGTATAGATGGGAACTCTCAGTCTGGGGCAGGTGATGCACTCTATTCTTGGTGCTGGAGGGGGCAGCAGTGGGGGGCTTCTAGTGTCCTGGCCCCACTGCTGGACCTCCTGATGGCACCTGGTATATTTTGGCCGCTGTGTGACAGAGTGTTGGACTAGATGGGCCATTGGCCTGATTCAACATTGGCTTCTCTTATGTTCTTATGTTCTTAACCAGGTTTGATTCCCCACTCCTCCACACGTGGCTGCTGGTGTGACCTTGGGTCAGTCACAAGTTCTCTCAGAGCTGTTCTCTCAGGAGCAGTCCTCGAAAGAGCTCTCTCGGGCCCACCTACCTCACTGGGTGTCTGTTGTGGGGAGGGGGAGAGGAAGGAGTTTGTAAGCCACTCTGAGACTCCTTTGGGTAGTGAAGGGCAAAGGGGTAGAAATCCAGTCTCTTCTCTCTTCTTGTCTTCGTGTTTTGGGGAGGGGGGCCGAACTGGCCACAGCTTTGCTCGATGCCCTCTCCGCGTTTCCTCCCCAGGTTCTCGCCTACTTCACCTTCTGCCTGTGGCTCATTCCCTTTGCCTTCTTCGTTTCCTTGTCAGCTGGGGAGAACGTCCTGCCGTCCACCGTGCAGACAGGAGGTGAGTCTGCCGGGCGGGCCTAGTCCCAGCAAAAGCATCCATTGCCCCTGACGCGGCCGTCAGTTGCCTGGGACCCTCAGTTCTGTGTTGTGCTCTGCCTCGACAGCTTCGCTCATCCAAACAGGGCTGTCTGCAGGTGCCAACTTGCAAACGGGCTAAGTCAGCAGCTGCCCACGGACGTGCCTGCTCTGTGGTGGCCCCTCACCTCGTGGAACGGCCTGCCCGAGGAGGCCAGGAAGACTCCCGCTCTCCTGGCTTTCCAGAAAACTATGCAAGACGGAATGATTCCAGAGGGCTTTTCCACACTGGCAATAGGGGGTACCCCTGTACAAACGGCCTCACCAAGTCACTTGGATAAATTATTGGGGGATCTGGACTGTACCGTTCTCTATAGGTTGCTGTGGGTTGGAGCCAGTGTTCCCTCTAAGCTGAGTTGGTGTGAGCTAGCTCATAGTTTTTTAGCCTCCGGCTCACACATTTTTGCCTTAGCTCAGGAAGGGATGGCTCCAGAGCCGACTAATTTCTGCAGCAGCCCAATCGCTCGCTCACAACTTTAATGCCAGTAAGCTCACCAAGCAGAATTTTTGCTCACAGGACTCCAGAGCTTAGAGGGAGCATGGGTTGGATCCTCCCATGCAATTGGGCATCGTTTAGTGTTAACGCGTCATGCTAAACCTTCCGCTCTGCTTCAGTTCCGTTTTGGAGACTTCTGGCCGGCCCGACAACCCCAAACCCTGTCGCCTTGTTTATTGACTGCCCGATCTTGTCGATTGCCTTGACTCACTCTGTGCGGTTGTACGTGGTAACCCTACTGTCAGATCAGAAATTCCAGGGAACTTTCCCACAAGGCCCGGGAGGAGGGGAGAGGAGCGGAGCTGTGCAGATTGGGCCTGTGCGCCCCCCCCCCCGGGAAAGAGGCAGCTCTGCCAGCCTTTCTCCTTAGCGGGGGGCCTCTCAGCATACATCTGATGTTGCTTGCTCTTGACGCTGATCTCTGCTCGATGCCTGGATGCAAGAAATGTCAAGAGATTATAGAACAAAGTCTTGAGTCCAGGGGCACCCTTAACACCAACAGAGGTTTAATTCTGGGGGTAAGCTTTCGTGTGCACACAAAAGCTTATACCCAGAATTACACTTTGTTGATCTTAAAAGGTGCCCCTGGATTCAAACTTTGATCTCTTGCTTCAGACCAACACGGCTTGCCACCTGAATCTGTTGTCAAGAGATCGTGTTTAGTATAGCCAGCATGTTGGTATTATGCGTGGGATAGAGCAGGCGGAGAAAGAGGTACTTTTCTCCCTTTCTCACCATACAAGAACTCCTTGTGGGCACTCCGTGAAATTGCTGAGCGGTTGGGTTAGAATGGATGAAAGGAAGTCCTTCTTCACCCAAAGAGTGATTCATGCATGCAGTTCACTGCCACAGGAGGTCGTGGCAGCTACAAGCACGGGCGGCTTCAAGAGGGAAATTAGATAAACATACGGAACAGAGGTCCATCAGTGGCTATTAGCCACAGGGATAGATAGGGACTCTGGGGCAAGGGAGGCTCTGTATTCTTGGTGCTTGGGCGGGGTCAACAGTGGGAGGGTTTCTAGTGTCCTGGCCCCACTGCTGGACCTCCTGAGGGCACCTGGTATTTTTGGCCACTGTGTGACACAGAGTGTTGGACTGGATGGGCCATTGGCCTGATTCAACATTGGCTTCTCTTATGTTCTTATTAAATAGGAACTCTCGGTCTGGGGCAAGGGAAGCTCTGTATCCTTGGTGCTTGGGGGGGTCAACAGTGGGAGGGCTTCTAGTGCCCTGGTCTCACTGGTGAACATAAGAACATAAGAGAAGCCAATGTTGAATCAGGCCAATGGCCCATCTAGTCCAACACTCTGTCACACAGCGGCCAAAATATACCAGGTGCCATCAGGAGGTCCAGCAGTGGGGCCAGGGCACCAGAAGCCCTCCCACTGCTGCCCCTCCAGCACCAAGGATAGAGTGCATCACCTGCCCCAGACTGAGAGTTCCCATCTATACTTCTGCTCCATATGTTTATCTAATTCCCTCTTGAAACGGATAGCCCCTGGTCTTTTTGGCCACTGTGTGACACAGAGTGTTGGACTGGACTGGCCTGATCCAACATGGGCTTCTCTGATGTTCTTATGGAGGTGCTCTTCCGTTCCCGCCGACAGAATAACCCTTTCTTGAAACTCCGTGCCTGTAAGGTGTGAGGGCAACAGCGGAGCAGCTGGCCAGACCAGGCCAAGCCGCTTGGCTCAGGAAGAGGCAGAGATCAGGGGCCCCCGCCATCAGACTCCGGGCAGACTCCCCGATCACATTCCGGGCTTCACTGTGCCTTCCTCTCCTTGTCTCCTCAGATGACGTGGTATCCAACTACTTCACGAAAGGCAAGCGGGGGAAACGCTCGGGGATCCTCGTCATCTTTTCGTTCATCAAGGAAGCCATCCTGCCGAGCCGCCAGAAGATCTATTGATACCTCCCCTGAACACCTTCTGCTCGTACCTGGATACATTTATTCAGATGGAACTTGGGGGTCCCTGCGTGCCACGGCCGTCGCCTCTACTTGCCATATTTGGAATGAATCTATCGTGACGCGTGGGACAAGCAGCTGCCGATATCGGCAGCCCAACTCTCGGGGAGGGTCGTTGCTGGGAACGCTCTGTTTTGCACAGTCGGCTTACGGAGATGGCCATGGTCACGGCGAGGGAGAGCCCTAGAAGACTCTGGATCTTGCCTCTGCCATCTGGACGGGGCCCTTTGAGCTGTCATTTTTTAGTACTGAAAGCCAAAATGCTTCCCTAGCAAGGTCCACCAAGCCACGGACAGACCTTTCCCCCTTTTTATGAAGTCGTTCGAAGGTTTTACCAGTGGGTTTCTCTAGGCTTCGGATCAGTGCGCAGAAAACGTAGTTCCCAAGCGCTGCTCCGTAAGCCGTTGCCCACGGACTTCTGAACTGCCGTTCTTCTTATAAATACATTTCTGAAGTGGTGACGGAGAGATGGGTAGAGATCTCGGCTTCTGTGTTTCTTTGACGTGACATTTTTGGAGACAAACCTGCGATCGGCATTTGCATAAAGGAATCCTGGCCCTTTGGACAAGGAGCTAGGACAAGGAACTAGGAATTGCCTCTTCGCTGTAGTTGCTGAGGGCCTTTTGGTGTGGCTTTGGGGCGCGGTCCAAAGATCATTTACATGGGGACTTCTGTGATCGCCACTGTCCAGCATTGGAGTTAAATAAAGTTTTTGAAAAACCCTGTTAATAAATGAAGGCAGACGGCATATCCTACACCTGACAAGGTTTCACTCCCTTGAAACCCGTATCACGAACTGGAAAATAAGCAGCCTGTGTTCCTGAAGATGTTGGGGCAGGGGGTGGAAGGTTCAATAGCTCTTTGTAAAGACGTGGAGACAGCTGCCATTTTGGTTCCAGTGTCAAATCCGCCTTCTGTGGGCAGTGAGACTCTGTCTTCTTGGTGCTGGGGAGGGGGCAACAGTGGGAGGGCTTCTAGTGTCCTGGCCCCACTGCTGGACCTCCTGATGGCACCTGGTATTTTTGGCCACTGTGTGACACAAAGTGTTGGACTAGATGGGCCCTTGGCCTGATCCAACATTGGCTTCTCTTATGTTCTTATATGGAGCAGAGGTCCATCACTGGCTATTAGCCACGAGGTATAGATAGGAATTCCCGGTCTGGGGCCAGTGATGCTCTGTATTCTTGGTGCTTGGGGAGGGGGGTCAACAGTGGGAGGGCTCGTAGTGTCCTGGCCCCACTGGTGGATCTCTTGGTGGCCCCTGGTATTTTTGGCCACTGTGTGACCCAGAGTGTTGGACTAGATGGGCCCTTGGCCTGATCCAACATTGGCTTCTCTTATGTTCTTATATGGAGCAGAGGTCCATCACTGGCTATTAGCCACGAGGTATAGATAGGAATTCCCGGTCTGGGGCCAGTGATGCTCTGTATTCTTGGTGCTTGGGGAGGGGGGTCAACAGTGGGAGGGCTCGTAGTGTCCTGGCCCCACTGTGTGACCAAATCAGGCCTTTGGTCCATCGAAGGGCCGTATTGTCTAGTCTCTCGGGTCAGGCAGAAAGAGGTCTTTCACATCACCTCCTGCCGGATCCTTTAACCGGAGAAGCTGGGGGCTGAACTGGGGACATTTCTGTGAGCGGAGCAGATGTTTGACCCCTGTGCCATGGCCCCTCCCAGGCTCAATGGCCCGGTGCCTCACCCCACCAGGTACCTTCGCAGGGTCGTGTCCAGGTTCCTTTGAAATCTTTAGCTAGGCATCAGTTGGCAGGCAGACGCTGGACCGCTGAGCCACAGTGCGTCCCTGCCCAGAATTAGAGACCCCTCTCCGATGAGAAGAGTGAAACGTGGTAGAATGATTTTGCAGAAAAGCACTCAGGGGTTGAGCATGCCAGCGTGGGCTGCAAGGGAGCAGGTGTGTCTTGTGTAGCAGAGGGAAGGTGGGGTGGAGGCTGGGCTCACGTTGCATCTCTCAAGGGATAACAGCCCTGCATCGTTGGTCTCCGTTTGCTTCAGACCTAACTGAATCAGGAAGGACCAGTAAGTGAGAGTATAAAACCAGCAGTATAGTGGTAGCCACCACTGAAACAATGTTATTTTAATTTGCACAGCCAATCAAAAGGGCTGCTGGGCAGGAACCTCACCCGGTCCCGCCCACTTTAGAAAAACACTTGGTGGGCACCGTGTTGGGGACCCCTGGTGTTGGCACTGAGCAGAAGAAGAAGAAGAAGAAAGAAGATTGGATTTATACCCTGCCCTTCCCTTGGAGTCTCAGAGTGGCTTACAATCTCCTTTCCCTTCCCTTCCCCTCCCCACAACAGACACCCTGTGAGGTAGGTGGGACTGAGAGAGCTTTTTCCAGAACTGCCCTTGAGAGAACAGCTCTGAGAGAACTTGCGACTGACCAAAGGTCATGCCAGCAGCTGCAAGTGGAGGAGTGGGGTAGCAAACCTGGTTCTCCCATGGTAGAGTCCGTGCACTTAACCACTACACCAAACAACTACACCAAGAAGAGATTGGATTTATACCCCACCGTTCAATACCCAAAAGAGTCTCAGAGCAGCTTACAAACTCCTTTCCCTTCTCCTCCCCACAACAGACAACCTGTGAGGCAGACGGGGCTGAGAGAGCTCTTTCCAGAACTGTCCTTGAGAGAACAGCTCTGAGAGAACTTGTGACTGACCCAAGGTCTCGCCAGCAGCTGCAAGTGGAGGAGTGGGGGAATCAAACCCAGTTCTCCCAGATCAGAGCCGTGCACTTCACCACCACACCAAACTGGCTCTCGGCAGAGCAATAAGCGAGGCTGCCCAATTGGCTGTCGGCTAAGCTGGTTTAATGGCACTGCTGGTCTGAATGTCCTCTCGGCCCTTGTGTCTCCGCTTGGGCATCTTCTCTGGTTGAGTGGCTGATTAATAGACTGGGGGGGATGTCTGCCTCTTTCCTGTGCTCCATCGCTCGACTGTGGAAGGCTCCTTCCAAAAGAAAGCTGCTTTTCAACCTGGATGGATGGAGGACGGCCCAGCAGGGAGAGAGATCAGTGGCCGTGGCTGCTGCCACTGCTGAGGCTCGGACTAGAGCGCCCTTTGCCGCCTCCGCAGTCAGAGCCCAGCTCCCCGGAGAGCACCTCCGCGTCACTGTAGGTGGCCAGGTGGGCCTTCAGGGCGGCCACGAAGGCGGGATCGAGCGTCTGGCGCAAGCTCAGGGCCATCTGGTCCGTCCACCGGTGCTCTGGGCCGGGGGGCCGCTTCCTCTGCACGTCCCAGATGTGCCGGGGCTTGAGGCCCTGGGGGACCCTGAGGCGGGAGGGCCAGGCGTGGGGGTACAGGCTCCTCTGGACGGTCTCCCAGGGCAGGGCGGGCATGGGGAAGGCCTCGCCACACCTGCCGATCCGGATCTCGGGCTCCCCGTACCCGTTCTGGACGAGGAAGAGGAAGGCGCTGAAGTCGTGGTCCACGGAGGGCTCGGGGCTGACCCCCAGGCGGACCGTGTCGGGGCGGGAGAGGCGGGTCGCCGGCAGGGAGGTGGGGTTGGCGCTCGCGTTCCAGGGCCGCCGCTGCCGGTCCTTTTTGAAGGCATCAAACAAGCTGATGACCCCCGGGCTGCTCAGATGGGGGGCCGTGCTGTCCTGTCTCCCGTGCGGCTTACGGAGGGTGACTGACTGAGCCCTCTTTTCCAGGAAGCTCAGGATCCTAGCGGAGGGGGGAGACAAATGCTTCTGTTCCAGCCACTCGAAAAACACCAAGTTGTTGAAGTGATTCAGCTCTCTCTGCAAAACAGAATCACAGAATCGTAAGAGCTGGAAGGGGCCTCCGGGGTCATCTAGTCCAACCCACTGCACAAGGCAGGACATTCACAAATACCCCCCCCACACACACCCCGCAGTGACTGCTGTCCCACGCCCAGAAGACGACAAAAAACCCTCCAGGATCTCCAGCCAAACTGGCCTGGAGATAAACGGATTCCTGACCCTCAACGTGGCAATCAGCATTTCCCTGGGCGTGTAAGAAAGGGCCACGAGAACTCAGCACTGAGGCGACCCTTCCTGCCCTCCCTCTCACGATCTGCCCAAGTTCACAGAATCAGCATTGCTGTCAGAGGGCCGGAAAACAAACCTCAACAACACACATAAAGGGAGGGGTTCTTCTCTGCGTTTGGGTGGGACTCGTCCTTCACAACTGGGATTCTCAATGAAATTGCTGAGCAGTTGGGTTAGAATGGACAAAAGGAAGTCCTTCTTTACCCAGAGAGGGATTCACACACAGAATTCGCTGCCACACGAGGTGGCGGCGTATTATGCATGGGACAGAGCAGGCTGAGAAAGAGGTATTTTTCTCCCTTTCTCACAATACAAGAACTCGTGGGCACTCCGTGAAATGGCTGAGCGGTCGGGTTAGAACGGATAAAAGGAAATACTTCTTCACCCAAAGAGTGATTAACATATGGAATTCACTGCCACAGGAGGTGGTGGCAGCTGCAAGCATGGACAGCTTCAAGAGGGAATTAGATAAACATATGGAGCAGAAGTCCATCAGTGGCTATTAGCCACAGGGCATAGATAGGAACTCTGGGGCAAGTGAGACTCTGTATTCTTGGTGCTGGGGAGGGGGGTCAACAGTGGGAGGGGCTTCTGGTGTCCTGGCCCCACTGCTGGATTTCCTGATGGCCCCTGGTATTTTTGGCCACTACGTGACCCAGAGTGTTGGACTGAATGGGCTGTTGGCTTGATCCAACATTGGCTTCTCTTATGTTCTCTTACGTTCTTATGATTTAAGCTTTCCCTGTTTGCCATTGCCTGTCACCAGGGCTGGCTCCAGGTGTCTGGGCGCCCTAGGCAGGAAGCCTGGGGTGCCCCCACTGGGGATGCCAACCTCCCGGTGGGGCCTGGAGACCAGGGGGCGGCGGTGGCGCACTGGCTTTCCTGGAGGCTCCGCAGCTGCGGGGGCCCCAGGAAAGCCTGGGAAGTGGGCGGGGGGTTAGCCGCCGCCCCCTCCCTCCCAGCACCGGCTGTCCTGGGGGCTCCGCGGCTGCGGGACCCCCAGGAAAGCCGGGGAGGGGGCAGGGGTCTAGCGGCGGCTGCGACGGGTGCCTGGTTAGGGTGGCGGGGGGGTCCTTTTCGGGGGGGGGAGTGGGGCATCATTTGGTGCCCCTGAGGCCGGGGCGCCCTAGGCGAGTGCATAGTTCACCCAATGGGCGATCCGGCCCTGCCTGCCACCACATCACAATGGCCCTGGCCAAGCCCGTTCCACTGAGGAAGATCTGCCAGCCAAAGGGGATGAGGAAGACCTGCCTTGTTTGCCAGTCTGTCTCTGTGTCTCTTGTCTTGTATTTATAAACATTGTAAGCCGCTTTGGCTTCTCACTGAAAGAAAAGCGATATACGAATAAACCGGGCACCGCTCCAAGTGACTTCTGGCGGAGGTCTGTATGGCTCTTTACCTGCCGTCTCCTCAAGGACTCCTCCTCCTTCGCCCGGCACTCTTTTTTGATCTCATCCAGCCGCCTCATCTCCCGCGCGAGATTTTGCTTGTCTATTTTCCACATGGCGGAAGCGAGATATCTGCAGAGGCCAGAGAGGCAGAGTTGGGGGAGAAGCATCAACAAGAGGCGCCGGAAACAGAAACCTTCGCACACGGCACGTTTCATGTGGCAATACGAGGCCGTTTCTTGCACAGGGCTGCAGGACCGATATGACTGGCTGCATGGAATGACTGGGCCAAACCAATGAAGTTGACCGGACCAGACCTGGGGATTAGAGCTCACCGTACATGTTGGGTCACCAGCAGGGGTCATTTCGGAGAAAAAGAGGCGCAGGAGCTCATTAGCATAACTCATCAGCATAACTCATTTGTAACAAAGATTTTTATTGGAATATACTCAACATTGTTAAACGCAATTTCCAAAACAACTTATAAGCTATATCCCTTCCCCCTTCCCCCCTAATAGGCTTCCAACACTGCTATTGCCAATAACAAAAAAAATTAAAAGTAATCAGGTTTAAACTTATAACAATCGATAAACCAGGTAACATATATTTTTTTTATACAGAAATCTGACTCATCTAACATAATTCCATTTTCAATAAGAATCAAGGTTATACATTTTCCCTTTCATTTTGTATCCAGTTTCCATATATATTTTCAGTTCTTCCCATTCATTTAAATACTGTTCTGCCATTTGTCCATTTAATTTTTTAGTCATTTTGTCCATTTCAGCTAAAAATAGCAGTTTTCTTAACCAGTCCTGTATATCCGGTACTTTATCCGATTTCCACTGTTGCGCAAAAGCCATTCTCGCCGACGTGATCATGTACCATAATACTGTTCTCTTTTCTTGCTTGATTTTTTCCATTGTCAAACCTAAGAGTAGAAGTTCCGGACTTTTTCTAATAGGGATTTTCAATATTTTCTGCATCTCACAATGAACATTTGACCAGTATACTTTTGCTTTCTCGCATGTCCACCACATGTTCAGCATAACTCATTTGCATATGCCACACCCCCTGACATCACCGGAAGTGTCAATTATGCAGAAAACAGCCGGGGAGACATAACAGATACAATACGATAATGCGATGTGAACAATTTTACATATATCCCAGGGACAGTACAAAATATGTGATACAAAATTATTCATACGATATTTCCATTATCCATATGTCAATTTCATATTCATATGTCAATTTCATATTCATATGTCAATTTCATAACGAAGCCTCCAGAACGTGCCTCCCTTTTGATTCTGAACTTCCTCAGAAGTAATATTTCTTCTTAACCATTCAGTGAGTGTTGTCTCCTAATTTTCTTTCCTCTATTTCCCACAAGTCTTGTAAGATTTTTTTCTTTCTTAATCAGCTCCAGTCAAGGTTTGCTGTGCGCTTTCTGTGCTGGTATGCAAGGGAGGCACATTCTGGAGGCTTCCTTATGAAATTGACATATGGATATGAAATTGACCTATGAATATGAAATTGACCTATGAATATGAAATTGACCTATGGATATGAAATTGACCTATGGATATGAAATTGACATATGGATATAAAATTGACCTATGGATATAAAATTGACCTATGGATATGAAATTGACCTATGGATATGAAATTGACCTATGAATATGAAATTGACATATGGATATGAAATTGACCTATGAATATGAAATTGACCTATGGATATGAAATTGACCTATGGATATGAAATTGACATATGGATATGAAATTGACATATGGATAATGGACATATATGAATAATTTTGTACATATTTTGTACTGTCACTGAGATATATGTAAAATTGTTCATATTGTATCTCTTACGTCTCCCCGGCTGTTTTCTCCATAATTGATTACCCCCAGCTGGGAGGTCTCTTTATTCCTTATCACCGGAAGTGTGTCAGAAGGCAACACCCACCACTCAGGATCCACTGGACTGTTTTGGATTGCTAGCTGGGGCGGGGAGTGGGAAAGCACAAAGATCTGCCCTCACAGAGGAGGGAGGCCAATTAGGTTCAGGAGGCTGGGGTGGAGCTCCTCACAGGCCTTGCACGAGTAGCCAGGGCCCACCTTGCAGAGGCACTGCGCCAGGGCCGGCATGAGGATGGGCAGAGCCTGGGCGGGCTGGGTGCCACAGTCCAGGCAGTGGCAGAGCAGCTCAAAGGCCAGCTCGCAGCAGCACTCCGTTGGGTCAGCCAGCAAGCCGGGAAAGGTGGGGGGGCTGCTGGGAGCAGGGGGCGGGGCTTGCTGCATGTCCCCACCCCCTGGGTTCCTTACTGCCGGAGCTTCGCTCCTGTGCGCTCCAGCAGGAAATGAGCCCTGCTCACCAGCTTTGGGTTGGGAAATTCTTGGAGATTGGGAGGCACAGACTGGAGAGGGTGGCATTTGGGACCTCAGCAATGCCATAGAGTCCGCCCTCCCGAGCAGCCGTTTCCTCCAGAGGAACTGATTCACAAGCTAAACATGAACCTGCAGTGTGATGCGGCTGTGAAGAAAGCTAATGCAATCTTAGGATGCATTAGCAGAAGCATTGTGTCCAGATCACGGGAGGTGGTAGTTCCGCTTTGTTCTGCTATGGTCAGGCCCCACCTGGAGTACTGTGTCCAGTTTTGGGCACCACATTTTCGGAAGGATGTTGACAAACTCGAGCGGGTCCAGAGGAGGGCGACCAGGATGGTGAGAGGGTTGGAGTCCAAGTCTTATGAGGAAAGGCTGAGGGAGTTGGGTATGTTTAGCCTGGGAAAGAGAAGGTTTAGAGGGGACATGATTGCAGTCTTCAAGTATTTGAAGGGCTGTCATGTAGAAGATGGAGTGGATCTATTCTCTCTTGCTCCGGATTGCAAGACTAGATCTAATGGGTGGAAATTACAAGGGAGTCGTTACCGGCTTAATATCAGGAGAAACTTCCTGACTGTAAGAATGGTTGAGCAGTGGAACAGACTGCCTCGGGAGGTGGTGGATGCTCCTTCGCTGGACATTTTCAAGAGGAGACTGGACACCCATCTTTTGGGTATGTTGTAGGTATGTACGGGTTTCGGCTGTGTTCCTGCAGAGTGCAGCGGGTTGGACTAGATGGCCTGCAAGGTCCCTTCCAACTCTAACATTCTATGATCTCTGTTATCTGGAGATAAGTTGTAATGGCGGGAGATCTCCGGGTCCTGCCAGGAGGTTGAAGCCAAAAGTGAGAGGTCACGGGAGGAAATGGAAGTCCAAACGAAACATCCGTGACAGAAACAATGAAGAGTCAATAAAGATATATATGCAAAATTGTTTACTATAATAATTCTAATTCTGTGGAAAACTCTCTTCTTTTATTGCTCGCACACAACGAATTTTACACAATAAGAATATCCGTTTCACAAGGATTGCTGGGCGTGTAGTAATTACAATTCTTATCAATTTCTGCTTATCGACTCTTGAAATAAGCATCCCACGTTGACGCTCTGTGAAGACCTTGGGTTCTGATCTCATAGAGTCAACATAGGATGTTTATTTCAAGAGCTGATAAGAGAAAATTGATAAGAATCGTAATTACTACACGCCCAGCAATCCTTGTGAAACGGATATTCTTATTGCGCAAAATTTGTTGTGTGTGAGCAATAAAAGAAGAGAAGAAGAAGAAGAAGAGAAGAAGAGAGTTTTCCACAGAATTAGAATTATTATAGTAAACAATTTTGCATACATATCTTTATTGACTCTTCGTTATTTTTGTCACGGGGGTTTTGTTTGGACTCCCACCTGGAGGTTGGCAGCCCTGGGCACATGCCCATCCTACCTTCGCCACAAAGCCTGGAGACCAAACACTCACTTGGCGCACCGCCTGTGGCCCCACATCCTGCAGAGGTCGAGGGGCTCTTGACCTTCTGTATCCTTGGCGTGGACGTCCGCCCCGGCCTCGATCAGGAGCTTGACACAATCGGTTCGGCCTTCGCTGGCGGCCTTGTGGAGAGGCGAGATTCCATTTTGGTTCTGTCTGGGAAAGGGGGTGTTTATTGATTGGCTGATTTCTTCATTTATACCCCAACCCTTTCGCCCCAGTGGGAACTCAGGGTGGCTCACCTCAGGCTCCTCACCTCCGTTTCACCCTCACAACGGCCCCATGAGGCAGGTCAGGGTCAGAGAGCGTGACTGGCTCAAGGACACCCAGCGAGCTGCCCCATCCGAGGCACTTACACATTGACGTCGGCCTCTTTGCTGATCAGGTACCGGAGGCACTCCAGCGCACGGTTCCCGCTCTCCTTGTTCATGACCAGGTGGATGGGCCGCCAGCCCGTCAGGCTGGCCGAGTCCACGCTGACCCCGTACTTCTCCACCAGCATTTTGAGACAGTCCAGCCGGCCGAACAGGGCAGACGTATGCAGCGCAGAGAAACCCTGGTGGAGACACAAAGGGTCCTTTGACCTGCTGAGCAGATGCTCCGCCTCTGCCTCAACGGCCCCTAGCAAGTAAGTGAGGAGGTGAATAAATACAACCGGATCCTTTTTTTAAACTGGACGTGGCAGGGATTGAACCTGGATCCTCTGGCATGTCGAGCAGATACCAGCTTGAACAGCAACCCCGCACCCCGATCCTGGTGCCACAGAATCAAGAGACCAAGGGGAATGTCCCATTTCTCGAAGAAGCCTACTCCGCAGGTCTGTTGTACAGAGAAAGTGGCCTAGTTGAGGCAGGCTATTCTGAAATTTATCCATCCACACCCCCTCTCTCCTCTCGCCCCAGCAGGTATGGATATGTTGAAAGGCGTCACTACACCTGCGTAGAAATTAGATACAGCCTGTCAAAAACATGCATCTCCCGCCATTAAACAACAACGACGTAAATGGAATTTACGTTAATATCGGCCTGGGTGGGACTTTCGGTTTTTTGCAGACACATTTGGAGCCAGTGGACTTCTCCGGTGCTGGCTGCGTAGAGCTCATCCTTCGACACGGCCGGTTTGATGGATCTGGAAGTGGTAAACCAACAATACGGTCGCAAGTTAATCAGTCTGCCTGTTCTCTTCAAACCCAGCTTCTGGAATTCCGCAATCAGACAGTGTAAAAGGGCCGATTCCCGCCCACCCTCTGTTCGATTTGGATCGTCTTGACTGCGTATTGATCTTTTGTACGGGACTCTGAAGACGCAATGTGAGAATGTAATCTTTTTTCTTTCTCTCTTCATGTCATTTTGCTTTTATTTTTTTAGTTCCAAGGGAGACCTTTCACCCTGGGAATCAAGGGGGATTTTGCAAACCGATGCCATCAAAGCACTGTACGTAGCCGTCAACAATGCTATGAAACTGCGACCCAGAATAAGATCTCCTTTCTTAGCAATGCCACCTTTTCCTCGTCACCTGTCTCTTCTTGATCTGGTTCTTAGGACTGATTTACCCAGGGGTCATTTGCTGCTGGAGCACCCCAGAGCAGCGCAAGGAGCCCAGGCCCCGCCCCCTGTCTTTCCTTGCCCGCAGAGAGACTTGGGGGGGCGATTTAAATGTTTGGGTTCCCTGCCCGTTCTTCTCCAGGTGCCAGGCACCTGGAGAAGATCGGGCAGGGAACCCAGGCATGTCTGCCTCCCTGCCCTTCCCTTCTCTAGCCAGTCCACCACAGTGGGTTTGCTGGGGAGGGGAAGGGGAGGCGGGCAGACATGGCCCCTTTTCCCCTGAGCCTCTCTGCAAAAGGGAAGGGGGGGGGAGATCTAAACTCATTTGCATATGCCTTAACACATTTTAAATATGCCTGCCCTTTGTCAGGGGGTGTGGCATATGCAAATGAGTTATGAAAATGAGCTCCTGCACATCTTTTTCTAGGAAATGACCCCTGGATTTACCCATCTAGGAAAATGTGGCTGGGGGGGGTTAGGTGGCAGAGTCCTGAGCTGCTGATGGAATGACTGTACCATTTGCTACTTTACTTAGTGCAAGGGATTTTTTTTTTAAACAGGGGGAGAAAAACAAACAATGTGGCCTCCCCTATTGGCAGCCTGAAGCGGTACAGTCCATTCCAGCATGCCAGGACTTCACCTGTGCAGATCAGGTTTCACTAGTAGACTGGGAAGCAGGACGAAAAGGTACAAAAAGGTTTCATGACAGGGATGCCAACCTCCAGGTGGGACCTGGAGATCTCCTGGAGATTACAATTTATTTATTTATTTATTCGATTTATACCCCGCCCTCTCTGCCAAGGCAGGCTCAGGGCAGCCTTCGTAAAATGCACACAGTTAAGAACATCCATAAAACACCCATAAACAGTCAATTATCCATTTTCCAAAAGCGCTGGAAACAATACTCAAAGTGCAAGAGCAGAGATTGCTAGATTACGCCGCACCACTACTTAGGTGATAGTCCTGATGGTTATTCGCACATCCGCTCAGTTTGATTGACCAATTTATGCGGCGAGAGAGGCTGAAGGTGGTAAAGGCAGGGCACAGGGGCACTCCTCGGTGTTTAAGGCGGCTCCCAATCGAAAGCCCTGGAGAAATGGATACTTTGGAGGGTGGGATCCAATGTTCCCTCTAAGCTGTGGAGTCTTGTGAGCAAAAATTCTACTTTGTGAGCTACTGGCATTAAAGTTGTGAGCAAGCAATCTGGCTACTGCACAAATTAGTTTGCTCTGGAGCCCCATCCTTCCTGAGCTAAGAAAAAATGTGTGAGCCAGAGGCCAAAAAACTATGAGCTAGCTCACACTAACTCAGCTTAGAGGGAACACTGGTGGGCTCTATAGCAAGGTACCCCATTTAGATCTCTGTTCTCGCCAGGCTCCATCCCAAATCTCCAGGAGGAGGAGGAGGAGGAGAAGAAGAAGAAGAAGAGGAGGAGGAGATTGGATTTATACCCCACCCTTCACTACCCAAAGGAGTCTCAGGGCGGCTGACAATCTCCTTCCCCTTCCCCTCCCCACAACAGACACCCTGTGAAGTAGACGGGGCTGAGAGAGCTCTGACAGAAACTGCTCTTTTTCAGGAACAGCTGTGCCAGAGCTTGTGACTGACCCAAGCCATCCAAGCAGGTGCAAGTGGAGGAGTGGGGAATCAAACCCGGTTCTCCCAGATTAGAGTCCGCGCACTTAACCACTACACCAAACTGCCTCTCTGGAAGTGGAACAAATGTTTTAAATAGATAAGTAGGTGATTTATGGCATCTAGAGGTCAACTGAACAAAGTCATGAAAGCTTCTACCCAGAATTAAACCTGTGTCGGTCTTAAAGTTGCCCCAGGACTCAGACTTTGTTCTCTTATTTACATGTGCAAGTGTTGTCTGTATAATGGCGATTCTGGGCTATTTAATCAATTCAAGAGTAACTCTAGTACAGAATGATAGACTCAGGAGGGTCAGTGTTGGTCTGAAGCAGCAGAACAAAGTCTTTTGCTATTTTACTATTTCACTTTTTAGTTTTTCTTCAGACCAACAGGGCTACCCACTTGAATCTATTTCCACGGGAGTCAATTGTGATTCCGGGAGGTCTCCAGCTCCCACCTGGAGGTTGGCAACCGCCGCCCCCAGTCTCCCCTTCAGGGAGTTGCTTGGCTGAGAGGCAGAGACCCTTCCCCCCGCCCCTCCACGGAGGCGCACACGGCGTCCCGCCCCCCTCCCGTCAATCACTGGCCTGGGGACGACGCTGGGGCTGCTTTTGGCGAAAGTGATGGTCGGGCGGGACGGGGCGCCAGAGGGCCCGCGCAGGATCCCTTCGCGCTTCGGGGCCGCCATCTTGACGCAGCGGTGTTGCCCTGGAAACCGCGCGAGGCTCGCACAATACCGGGTCAGCGGGCGGGGCTGGCGGGGGCGGAGCGTCGGCGCTGGATTGCCGCGAGTTCGAGTCCCGGCTGGAGCGCTCTGCGCACCGCTGCCGAGTAAAAGGAATGGACTTTTATTAAAAAATATATATATATACATGTAAAGGTTAAAAGAATTTGGCCGCCGCGCAGAGCGACGCGGTGTTGCACGACATCATACCAGTGGTAGAAGAAACAGGGTGCGGGTGGAGTGTTCGTGTGAGCGCGGGGGACACGTGTCCTTAAAATAGGACGAGCCTCGTAATTGCAGTGCACTCGTCGGGACGCCTTCCTGGGAGGAAGCCCCGAGGGTTTAGGAGTCTGAGTAGGTCTGATTAGGATTGCTCTGCTGGTCACTTGTGTGATGGTGGTGGTGGTGGGGGCCTTCAAACGTGGGTAAGGCTATTTATTTGCAGCGGTGGAACCGAGAGGCATTTACTCCTGAGTAAACTAAGCAGTGGCTCAAGTGGTTAAGACGCTGAACTGCAGGCTGGGGAAGGTCAGTAGTTCAGCAGTTCGAGACCCGAGAGTGCCGCATGACGGAGTGAGCTCCCGTCTCTAGTTCCAGCTCCTGCCAACCCAGCAGTTCGAAAGCAAGAAATTGCAAGTAGATAAATAGGTACCACATCGGTGGGAAGGGTACAGCATTCCGTGCACCTTGTTGTTTAGTCATGCTGGCCACATGACCACAGAAACATCTTCGGACAGCGCTGGCTCTTCGGCTTTGAAACGGAGATGAGTACCGCAACCCTAGAGTCGGATTCGACTGGCTTTTGAGCAAGGGAAACCTTTACCTTTACCTTAAACTAAGCAATGTGTGGCTGCCAGAGTTTGACTCTAAGGAAGGCTGAGCGCTGAAGAAGATTCTTTTGCATTATGGTGCCGGAGGAGACTCTTGAGAGTCCCTTGGACTGCAAGGAGATCAAATCAGTCAGTCCGAAAGGAATCAACCCTGACTGTACCCTGGAAGGCCAGAGACTGAATGTTATGTCCTAACTGTAACTGAGCCTATTCTTTTCCATGTAAAGCTTGATTCTTGCCTATGGCTCCTAAGCTGCAACATTTCTATTGGTCCTTCCTATGGAACTGTTTAAAGCAACCAATCACTGTTGTAAATATGTTTGTGGAGGGAACAGACCTTATTGGTCTTTAACTCTGTTATTCTGTTGGTTCTTAACTTCTTTATGGGCGTGGCTTTGACAGCCCGGATTATTTAAAAAGGGAGCTGTGCTCCTCCTGTTGTGTGTTGTTGTTGTTGTTATTATCTGATTGTCTAGTTGGTGTTACAAATAAAGCTGAATCACTTTGCTGAAATCCCTGCCTCTTGTTGAGTTGCCTGCTTAACACTGAAGCTGAAGCTGAGATACTGTGGCTCACTCCCTGGAGAAGATACTGAAGGTCAAAGAAGAAGGGGACAGCAAGAGCACGACGGAAGACAGGTGGGTGTGGTGTGATGTGGTCCATGGGGTTGCAAAGAGTCAGACTGACTGTGTGACTGAACAACAAACAATAAACTAAGCAGGCTGTCCATTGCTGCCCTTGCAGCCTGTCCTGGGTGAACAGGAACGTTTTAGCCTGCAGCCTAAAGGTGAGTAGCATTGGCACCAGGAGAGCCTCGATCCGGGAGGCGTCCCAGCGCACGGAAAATGCCCTGGCTGTAAGTTGTCAGCGCCACCAGCCTTACCTCTGAAGGTGGAGACACAGAGGGCAGGGCGTCTTAGCTGGGGAGACTGGACAATAGGGGAGAAGGCCCAGGAAGCCAATGCATCCTTCTGAACCCATCCCCAGCCTTCCCAATCTTCTTTTTTTCCTCCTCACCCACTCCATCTTTTCTCCGTTTTTGTATTTGGTACTGTTATGTTATTGGGACTGAACCATTCCAGGCAGGGCTATTTTTGGGCCGGGACGCACGGGAACGGGGTTCTGGCTGGCTCTCGAGTTGACCACGCCCAGCAGTTGACCACTCATTAGCATAATAGGCTACACCCAGCAGCAGAAACTCATTAGGATTGGCTACATTAGGGCTGTGTGGCCTAACATGCAAAGGAGTTCCTGCTACAAAAAACAAGGTAAACAGAATAAGGTGTTGACAACAAACAAGGTCAACAGAATAAGAAGCAAAAGGTGGGTGTGGCTGGATGACCACACTTCTGGTAACATGAGGTGTGTGACCTAATATGCAAATAAGTTTCTGCTGGTGGGTCTGACCTATTATGCTAATGAGTTCCTGCTGGGCTTTTTCCACAAAAAAAGCCCTGATTGCAGGTCACACCAGAGACGGGCTGAGCTTGGAGCCCGAGAACAATAGCCAACCAGGATTCTGGAAGTCACCAATCAAGTAGTAGTGTTATGTAAATAGCCTATCACTGGGAGTGGGGTTTGTGTGGGCGTGGCCATGGCATGCTATTTAACAGAGCTGTGGCTCCGGGGCCTTGTCTTGCTCTTGCTGAAATCACAAATAAAGTTGAGTCGCTCGCTAGACCCGCGCTTGCCCATCCACGGAACACACTATTTAACAGGTAGCCATTTTTTTTGGTCGAGCCGTGCCAGACTTTGACTAGACTACAGAAAGTGATAAAAAAGCGTAGTTGCCAAGTCTTTTTTAAAAAGCAGTTAACATTCCCGTCATAGTCGAAGATCGGTACTGAGTCAGCTCAGTCCTTTTCTTTAAATTGCCTCCCGAAACAAAATATCTATGTAATTAGCACATTAGAATGTATTATTAAACTTTTTTTTTAATGCTTTTCTTAATGTAGCTCACCAAGTTGGCAATGTTTGTATTGCTCTGTTAAACATTTGAAAATTTTAATAAAAAATAATAATAATAAACTATCCAGTGAAAAAGATGTTTTTATTATTTTATACTGTAGGAAAGGCGAAACAACACTTTACATAATATGCAGATGCAACTCAATGTCGTCCCCCCCCCCCGGGTATCTATTTAACGCCGTACATCCTTGGAAGTCAGCCCCCCAACTGGGCTTGTTGCCGCCGCCACCCAGACTAGCTCTTGGGGCCCGAGGATCTGGCTATGGGAGAGGGCCGGGGGCCAAATGAGCAGTGCCCCAGGTCCAGCGGCTGCTGCTGCTCAGAGGCCAATCTGGGCTGAGGCCTGCAGTATCCCCCAGTCAGGGCAAGAGCTCCTTGTGGGATGGGGGATGCAGCTGTGCGGCCAGTCCAAAAGGCAGTCCCACACCTGGTACAATGGGATCGGTCCCTGGGATAACCAACCCACCTTGCCATGTAGGCACAATGCTGCACCCCAACGTCATTGTAGGGGCGCAGAGCTACCCGCGAGTGAATTGGTTTATTCCCCTTCCCATTGCCAGGACGGGCGAAGGCATCGCCTCCTCTCCTCACAGAAGCTGTTGTGCTTCACAGGTGGGTGGCAGCCAGGCATTCAACAGGTGTAGCTTTCATCTCAAAACAGTTCTGCACAAAGCACGGGGAAAGGGCCTGGCAGCCTTAAACTCTGGGGAAACAAGTGAAGGACCCTCCCCTGCCCCACTGAGGTATCTCAGAAATAACACCCACCAAGGGAAGACCATCCACAATTCATAACAATATATGGTCAAAACTGTATATTGCATTAATTGAAGTACAAACATGGGTTAGAGGCAGGAGTATTTTGGGGCAGGAACACCCAGGAATGGAGTTCCAGCTGGCTCCCACATTGGCCACGCCCAGCAGGAACTCATTAGCATAATAGGCCACACCCAACAGCAGGAACTCATTAGGATTGGCTACATTAGGGGTGTGTGGCCTAACATGCAAAGGAGTT
Organism: Gekko gecko; assembly: GCA_029375565.1. Lineage (NCBI taxonomy): Eukaryota > Metazoa > Chordata > Lepidosauria > Squamata > Gekkonidae > Gekko > Gekko gecko. Next base: position 125,507,945 of record JAPDNY010000010.1, on the reverse strand, counting down.
CCTGCTCCAAAACCCTGGATTTTGACAATAAACAAGGTAAACCAAATAAGAAGCAAAAGGTGGGTGTGGCTGGATGACCACACTTCTGGTAACATGGGGGTGTGGCCTAATATGCTAATGAGCAGTGCTGTCGGGGGGTCTGGCCTAATATGCTAATAAGTTTCTGCTGTTGGGTGTGGCCTGTTATGCTAATGAGTTCCTGCTGGGCTTTTTCTACAAAAAAAGCCCTGGTTAGAGGTCATAACGCAATAGAATGTATAGGCACGTAACCCAACAGATTGCTCATAACAATTGGGTATATTTTACAAAAAGAATGTGTTCAAAATCAACACTGGGCTCCTCTGTAATTTCGTACCTAAATAGTGACCATAGACCTCCAAAGAGAAAGTAATTGGGGCAGAAGGCGCCCACTGTGGAAAGAATAACAGCCGTACTTCTCTCCCAGGTATAAAAACGTTTCCACGACCTTCAACAGCAGCTGGTAAAAGGGAACCCCGTTTCCAACATAACATCGGCACACAGCTGAGTCATTTCAATGGAGCCCTTCAGGTGTGGCCTGAAAATCTCATGGAATTTCAACTTCTCTCCAGACTGCAGAGATCCGTTTCCCCCGAGAGAAGGTCAGTTTTGGAGGGTGGAATCTATAGCATCATGCCCCTGCGGAGGTACCCTCCCCTCCTGTCCCCAAAGTCCAGCCTCCCCAGCCTCCTCCCCCACGCCCCCAGGAATTCCCCCAAACTGGAGTTGGCAACCATAGGCCAGCCAGGATTTTATTTGACGGCGTGCACGTCTAGCACATCAGATACGAAGACTGGCCTATCCCTCCGCAGAGGAAGTTTGCCGCCAGCTGAATTCATATCACATCCAATCCAAAGAGGCCCGTCTGGGGAGGCCTTCCGACTGCCCCCCTCTGTTTCAGGGCCTGCTCCCGGGCGAGGGAGCCATTCGCCGGCTGGTCTGGAGGCAGGTCGCTCTCTGCAGGCTCCGGACTGGGGTGGGGCTCTTCTCCTCCGAGTGCCAGGGAGCCTGGGCTGCCGGCTTGTGGGGGTCACCTGAGAAAACAAGGAGATGCGCAGGTGGATATCCCGTGAGGGGTGGCGGTTGCTGGATTATTCATTAGAGGAATTTATTTATTTGTTTATTAGATTTGTATCCTGCCCTTCCAACATGGGCTCAGGGTGGTGAACATAGAGGCAGATGCGGTGAACATAGAGGAAGAAGAAGAGGAGGAGGAGGAGGAAGAAGAAGAGGAGGAGGAAGAAGAAGAAGAGGAGGAGGAAGAAGAAGAAGAGGAGGAGGAAGAAGAAGAGGAGGAGGAAGGAGAAGAAGAAGAGGAGGAGGAAGAAGAGGATGAGGGGATTGGAGTCTCAGAGCGGCTTTCAAACTCCTTTCCCTTCCCCTCCCCACCACAGACACCCTGTGAGGCTGGTGGGGCTGAGAGAGCTCTGACAGAAACTGCTCTTTTTCAAGGACAGCTCTTGTCAGAACTATGGCTTGCCCAAGGTCAACCAGCCAGGTGCAAGTGGAGGAGTGGGGGAATCAAACCCGGTTCTCCCAGATTAGAGTCCGCCTGCACTTAACCGCTACACCAAACACCAACTGACCTCATAGTTAGGGTTGCCAATCTCCAGGTGATGGCTGGAGATGGCCTGGGATGACAACTGATCTCCAGGCGAGAGAAATCAGTTGCCCTGGAGAAAATGGCCGCTTTGGAAGGCGGAGTCTATGGCTTTATACCCCACTGAAGTCCCTCCCCTACTCACCCCCCACCCTGCTCAGGATCCACTCCCCAAATCTCCAGGTATTTCCCAACCCAGAGCTGGCCACCTTCTCCTTTATGTAAAGAAAAGTGGGATATAAAAGCCAACTCTTCTCGTCTTCTGAGATCTACAGGCCCCACCTGGAGGTTGGCAAACCTGTGTTTCTTTGCTGCCACCCCCCCCCCAAAGTTTGAGTCCGGTGGCACATTTAAGAGCAATAGAATTTAATTCTGGGTATGAGCTTTCCTGTGCACGCACTTGGGATCTGGAGAAGTGTGCATGCACACAAAAACTTCTCCCCAGAATCAGTGTTCCCTCTAGGCTGAGTTTAGTGTGAGCTAGCTCACAGTTTTTTAGCCTCCGGCTCACACGTTTTTGTCTCGGCTCAGGAAGGATGGGGCTCCAGAGCCAAACGAATTGATGCAGCAGCCAAATCGCTCGCTCACAACTTTAATGCCAGGAGCTCACAAAGTAGAATTTTTGCTCACAAGACTCCACAGCTTAGAGGGAACATTGCCCAGAATTACACTTTGTCGGTCTTAAAGGGGCTGCTGGACTCAAACTTTGTTCTGTTGCTTCAGACCGACACGGCCGCCCACCTACACACATACACACACCCCGGAGAGCTGCTGTGACTTAGAACGGCCAGCGTGGAGCCAGGTGGGCTCGTGTTCCGATCCAGCTCTGGGCGGCCAGATCATATGTCCACATGTGAACCAAGGGACCATCAAACCCCTTTCCCATGAAAAAGGGAGTCTCGAAGCTGAAACACCCCCCTACTCCCCCCAAAGAAAGCTTCCTTTGACGAGCATCCGGTGACCCTTGCGTCCAGCAGAACAAACTGTATCTTTGGAGGGAGGGCTTAAACTGTTGAAGTAGCCATGGGAGGAAAGTTAAACCCCACGCTTCCCGTGATCCCCCCACGGCAGTGTTCCCTCTAAGCTGCATTAGTGTGAGCTAGCTCACAGCTTTTTAGCCTCCGGCTCACACATTTTTGTCTCCGCTCAGGAAGGATGGCTCCAGAGCAAACTAATTTATGCAGCAGCCAAATTGCTCACTCACAACTTTTAACAACAGTAGCTCACAAAGTAGAATTTTTGCTCACAAGACTCCCTGGCTTAGATGGAACATTGCCCCTTGGACAGGGCTATTTTTGTAGAAAAAACCCAGCAGGAACTCATTAGCCTATTAGACGAAGAAGAAGAGATTGGATTTATACCCCGCCCTTCACTACCCAAAGGTGTCTCAGAGCGGCTTACAAACTCCTTTCCCTTCCCCTCCCCGCAACAGAGGGGAGGTAGGGCTGAGAGAGCTCTGACAGAAACTGCTCTTTTTCAAGAACAGCTCTTATCAGAACTATGGCTTGCCCAAGGTCATCCAGCCAGGTGCAAGTGGAGGGGTGGGGGAATCAAACCCGGTTCTCCCAGATTAGAGTCTGTGCACTTAACCACTACATCAAACTGGCTCTCACAGCCCTGACAGCCACACCCCTGACAGCACCGCTCAACATATTAGGCCACGCCCCCATGTTACCAGAAGTGTGGCCATCCAGCCACACCCACCTATTGCTTCTTATTCTGTATACCTTGTTTGTTGTCAAAACCCAGGGCTTTTTTTGTAGCAGGAACTCCTTTGCATGTTAGGCCACACACCCCTAACGTAGCCAATCCTAATGAGTTCCTGCTGTTGGGTGTGGCCTATTATGCTAATGAGTTCCTGCTGGGCATGGCCGACTCGGGAGCCAGCCGGAACTCCGTTCCTGTGCGTTCCTGCCCAGAAATAGCCCTGCCCATGGAGCTGCTGATCAGCTTTAAACAACCTGCAAGAGATCCTCCTCACAAACTCTCAGGGTGATTTCCCACTAAAGCTGCCGCGGAGTTGCGCCGCCGTTTGCCCCGAGATTTTTAGTCAATTTCACACCCGAAGCCGCGGAGCTGCATTTTGACCCGCGGCTTCGCCCGATTTCCCCGCAGTTTCGTAATCCTCAAAAAACAGGATTACGAAACTGCGGGGGAAATCGGGCGAGCCGCGGGTCAAAATGCAGCCTCGCGGCTTTGGGTGTGAAATTGACTAAAAATCTCGGGGCAAACGGCAGCGCAACCCCGCAGCAGCTTTAGTGGGAAATCACCCTCAGGCTTCATGTCCGGCTGGACTTGACGTTCCAGCAGGCAACTTCCCACCCACCTGGTGGGCTTTCGCTGGTATCCGTGGAGCATGGCATGCTGGGATGTGGGACACCCAGGAGCTCTTCCTTTGGCGGGGAGTGGACACCTGCCATGGCCCCTCCGGTGTGGATAAGCGTCCCGTGTTCTCCTGTCGCCTTGGTGGCAGGACGCTGTTGCTGAGCTTGGGACTGGCCCGGGCAGTCGACAATCCGCCGGCGTCTCTGCAATATGGCCTCCAGCTGGTCGTCTCTGTGCTTCTGGCTGCCTTTACGCCGGCTGGACTTCCTGGCAGGCCTCTTCATGGTGCTCTGGGAAGGAGAGAGGTGGTGGGGTTATAGCAGGCGCTCACGGAAGGCAAGATCGGCCGCCACAGGAGAGCATCACAACCGGGACCGTGGCCAAGTCGCGCCCTGCCAGCAGTGCTCTCTCTAGGCTGAGTTAGCTCACAGTTTTTTAGCCTCCAGCTCACACCTTTTTGTCTTAGCCCAGGAAGGATGGCTCCAGAACAAACTAACTGACGCAGCAGCCGGATCGCGTGCTCACAACTTTAAGGCCAGTAGCTCACAAAAGTAGAATTTTTGCTCAAAAGACTCCACAGCTTAAGAACATAAGAACATAAGAGAAGCCAATGTTGAATCAGGCCAATGGCCCATCTAGTCCAACACTCTGTGTCACACAGTGGCCAAAAATACCAGGGGCCATCAGGAGGTCCACCAGTGGGGCCAGGACACTAGAAGCCCTGCCACTGCTGCCCCCCCCCCCCCAGCACCAAGAATAGAGTGCATCACCTGCCCCAGACTGAGAGTTCCCATCTATACCCTGTGGCTAATAGCCACTGATGGACCTCTGCTCCATATGCTTATCCAATTCCCTCTTGAAGCTGCCCAAGCTTGTAGCTGCCACCACCTCCTGTGGCAGTGAATTCCATGTGTTAATCACTCTTTGGGTGAAGAAGGACTTCCTTTTGTCTGTTCTAACCCGACTGCTCAGCAATTTCATGGAGTGCCCACGAGTTCTTGTATTGTGAGAAAGGGAGAAAAGGACTTCTTTCTCAACCTGCTCAATCCCATTCATAATCTTATAAACCTCGATCATGTCACCCCTCAGCCGTCGTAGAGGGAGCATTGACTGCCAGGCTGTGTGTGTGAAGTGCTGTCAAGTGTAGGGTTGCTGGCCATGCTTTCACAATGGCATAAAAAGTTGTGGGATTTATATATCAGGGCAAAACTCTCGGGTAATCTTACGCGTTTTGAGAAGTTCCCGATCACTTCTACCTTTGTTCCAACTTGGTTTCCTATTTTAGAATAGTTCACTGCTCAACAAGACATTCCCAAAGTAATGGACGATCTATGGTTGTGGTAATGCTGTTCAATGCGATCGTGCTTGCTCCTACTGATATAGGTCATGTCTGTGTTTAATTTATGGATGGTACCTTTTATTGATTTATTTAATTATGATTTATTATTCCTTAGTTAAGGCGCTTGATGTACTGAACCGCTGAATGTACATTATCTTATTGGTTTACAACTCTGTTTTTGTATTGCTCTTGCACACTGAATATTGATGAGTCTGCAATGTTATTATTGCCAAAATTTCAATCAACTTTATTATACCAAGTGCTGGGGCTTGAAGCTGGGACCTTCTGCATGCCGAGCAAGAGGCTCTGCCACTGAGCCACGACCCCCCTTTACAGCCCTCCAGGGTCTCAGGCGGAGGTCTTTCACATCACCCACTGCCTGGTCCTTTTAACTGGAGATGCCGGGGATTGAACCTGGGACCTTCTGCATGCCGAGCAGAGGCTCTGTCACTGAGCTGCAGCCCCTCTTTATAGCTCTCCAGGGTCTCAGGTGGAGGTCTTTCCCATCACCCACTGCCTGGTCCTTTTTAACTGGAGATGCCGGGGATTGAACCTGGGACCTTCTGTATGTCGAGCAGATGCTCTCCCACTGAGCCACAGCCCCTCTTTACAGCTCTCCAGGGTTTCAGGCAGAGGTCTTTCACATCACCTCCTGCCTGGTCCTTTTCAGTGGAGATGTCAGAGTTTGAACCCGGGACCTTCTGTGTGCAAAGCAAATGCCCTTCCATTTAGCCACAGCCCTTCCCCATCCAGAGCTGATTCTTACCAGCAGGCCCTGGAGCTCCATCACGGCGCTTCTCCGCTTGCTTGCTGCTGCCACAGACTGTCCCTTGAGCGAGGAGAAACAGAACGGGGGGGGGGGGCACTGTTAGGGAGGCCTCTTGTCCACCAACTCTTTCTCTTGCTCTCGGAGACTGGTGAGATTTACCCTGCTTTGTAATCCACTACTGTAAAGAGTCAGCGCCGAGGTGAGATGTGTGAGAATTTATTGAGAATTCTGCTTTTGGAACTGGTCCTCTTGGGCTGAGGGAAATTAGTGGAGAATTTCTGTCTGGGGGGGAATTCATCCTCTCGGGTCGAGAGGAATGGTGGGGAATTTAACTTTCTGAATTTTGTTTTCCTTGGGAGAACCGCTGCAGGGGCTAGTGCAAATCTACTGGGTTCAAGATGCAATCAGTAAATAGCTCATACTTATTAAGGGGTTTCAGTTACTCAAACGAAAGTTGAGGGGCTGAGACCCTGCTTGTATTCGTGCCAAGCGACACATCCCAGACACACCCACTTCCCGTGATTGGCTGTTTACAGCGCAACCCCAAATCATAGGTCCATCCCAGAATCCAGGCGGCCCATTGTTTAGGTAAGTCAAGCTCGGTCCTTTTCCGTGCTGTCTTGTGTTAGCACATAACAGCTAGCCTGGCAACCTTTAAGTCTCTCGTAGGCCTGGGTGGATATGAACTCCTAACACGATGCAGTTTCGAATCCGACACATCGTTGAAGTCGAGTGGCCCACCCTGATCCCCTGAGCCAGGTCCTGCCCACGGGATTTGACGCTTCCCCCTAGTCCAGACAGGTCTCTGCGACACCTGGTGGTTCATGGTTCCCTTCCCTGCCCCAGTGCACATCTGTACCTTGAGTGAGGCCGCTGCAACCCCTCTGGTGGAGCGCAGCACCACCCCGCTTCGGATCCGGGCCATCATCTCCTCCACGGCTTTCGCTTTGCAGTCATCCGTGCCGCGGTCAGGCCCAGGGTTGCTAGCTCCGGGTTGGGAAATACCTGGAGATTTAGGGGGTGGGTCCAGGGGAGAGGGCAGGGTTTGGGAAGGGAAGGAACTTTAGTGGGATGTAGCAGCGTGCAACAAAGTTTGAGTCATAAGAACATCAGAACATCAGAGAAGCCAATGCTGGATCAGGCCCATCCAGTCCAACACTCTGTGTCACACACTGGCCAAAACATACCAGGGGCCATCAGGAGGTCCAGCAGTGGGGCCAGGACACTAGAAGCCCTCCCACTGCTGCCCCCTCCAGCACCAAGAATAGAGTGCATCACCTGCCCCAGACTGAGAGTTCCCATCTATACCCTGTGGCTAATAGCCACTGATGGACTTCTGCTCCATATGCTTATCTAATTCCCTCTTGAAGCTGTCCATGCTTGCAGCTGCCACCACCTCCTGTGGCAGTGAATTCCACGTGTTAATCACTCTTTGGGTGAAGAAGGACTTCCTTTTAACCGTTCTAACCCAACTGCCCAGCAATTTCACGGAGTGCCCAACCTCTGGAGTCTGCGCCCCCCTTCTTGCTACTTGCAGGCAAGACTTCCCGCCCCCTCCTCAAATTACCTGTCTGCTTTGCCTGGCGAGCTCCTTTCCTCTGCCTGACGGCCAGGAGGGGGCTGCAGAAGGAGAAGAGAAGAGGTCAAGGGGCCAAAGCTCAACTCTTGGACGCCCCTGATCTTGGCCCAGGATGTCCTTGGCGTCCAGGGAGCTGGGGCATCATCTGCCTGCGGCAGTGATTTAGTATGATGTTTGCTTAGCACATGTACTTACTCCACTGGGGTAGGACAAGGGGGCGGTGGGGGAGGAGGAGGGGGTGGGGGAGCCGTGGGGCAGGGCCCAGGAGGGGAGGCATCCATCAGCTCGGCCTTTTCTTCCAGCAGCTTCACTGCAAAACAAAGAGGTGCTCTCAGGAACTGAGGCGCAGTGGGTTTTGGGGGGATTTTTTTGCAAGATTTTAGGAGGAGGAGGAGGAGTTTGGATTTATACCCCGCCCTTCACTACCCAGAGGAGTCTCAGAGCGGCTTACAAACTCCTTTCCCTTCCCCTCCCCACAAGAGACACCCTGTGAGGTTGGTGGGGCTGAGAGAGCTCTGGTAGAAATTGCTCTTTTTCAAGGACAGCTCTTGTCAGAACTACGACTTGCCCAAGGTCATCCAGCCAGGTGCAAGTGGAGAAGTGCAGAATCAAACCCAGTTCTCCCAGATTAGAGTCCGTGCACTTTAGAAGAAGAAGAGGAGGAGGAGGAGGAGATTGGATTTATACCCCGCCCTTCACTACCCAGAGGAGTCTCAGAGCGGCTTACAAACTCCTTTCCCTTCCCCTCCCCACAAGAGACACCCTGTGAGGTTGGTGGGGCTGAGAGAGCTCTGGTAGAAATTGCTCTTTTTCAAGGACAGCTCTTGTCAGAACTACGACTTGCCCAAGGTCATCCAGCCAGGTGCAAGTGGAGAAGTGCAGAATCAAACCCAGTTCTCCCAGATTAGAGTCCGTGCACTTTAGAAGAAGAAGAGGAGGAGGAGGAGGAGATTGGATTTATACCCCGCCCTTCACTGGGAATCTCAGGGCGGCTCACAATCTCCTTCCCCTTCCCCTCCCCACAACAGACACCCTATGAGGCAGGCGGGGCTGAGAGAGCTCTCTCAAGGACTGCGCTTGAGAGAACAGCTCTGAGAGAACTTGTGACTGGCCCAAGATCACCCAGCTAGCTGCATGCAGAGGAGTGGGGAATCAAACCCAGTTCTCTCAGATTAGAGTCTGCCATTCTTAACCACGACAACAAACTGGCTCTCAGTACCAGTAAATGGTTCTCTCCCCCATTCTAGCCTCACCAGGTAGGCAAGTCAGACAATTAACGGCAATCTAGGGTCACCCAATCAGTCTTATGGCAAGTGAAGATCTGAACCCAGGGCTCCCCACTCCTAGCGTCTGTATCTCCAACTACAAGGATGCTTGTCACAGCCAAGTGCTCCACAGCTGTTGGAAATCTATTCCTATCATAAAGGCAATCTTGGGATTTGGGAGGGATTCAAAAGTCTGCCATGGCTTTTACATGTTATAACAGCAGCCAGAATCTTATTCACAGTGACATGGAGGGCATTGAAAATCCTAACACTCAATGAGTTGATAACGAAGAAGAAGAAGACGAAGAAGAAGAAGACGAAGAAGAAGAAGAAGAAGAAGAAGAAGAAGAAGAAGAAGAAGAAGAAGAAGAAGAGGAGGAGATTGGATTTATACCCCGCCCTTCACTACCCAGAGGAGTCTCAGAGCGGCTTACAAACTCCTTTCCCTTCCCCTCCCCACAAGAGACACCCTGTGAGGTTGGTGGGGCTGAGAGAGCTCTGGTAGAAATTGCTCTTTTTCAAGGACAGCTCTTGTCAGAACTACGGCTTGCCCAAGGTCATCCAGCCAGGTGCAAGTGGAGAAGTGCAGAATCAAACCCCGTTCTCCCAGATTAGAGTTCGTGCACTTTAGAAGAAGAAGAGGAGGAGGAGGAGGAGATTGGATTTATACCCCGCCCTTCACTACCCAGAGGAGTCTCAGAGCGGCTTACAAACTCCTTTCCCTTCCCCTCCCCACAACAGACACCCTGTGAGGTTGGTGGGGCTGCGAGAGCTCTGGTAGAAACTGCTCTTTTTCAAGGACAGCTCTTGTCAGAACTACGGCTTGCCCAAGGTCATCCAGCAGCTGCAAGTGGAGGAGTGAGGAATCAAACCCGGTTCTCCCAGATTAGAGTCTGTGCACTTAAACCACTACACCAAACTGGCTTTAAAAGTGTTCGTAATTTTTTTAAAAAGGGTCTAATTACTGCGATTTTTGGAATTCAGGCAGGCTGAATACAGAGGACATTTTCAGAGCAGCGGGGCCAATTGGGAGGCACCCCCCAACCTAAAAACGTCTTTCCTTTGCAGCGCTGAGAGTCGGGAGGGGACTCCGCAGGTCTGCCACAGAAGCTGGCTGTGCACGACAGGGATTGGTGGCCAGGCCGTGATGTCATCAGTGCTCTATTTCCTTCCTGTCATGTCAAAAACCTGGGGGGGGGAGGTGCAAGGGACATGAAATCCACAGCAATTCCTTCATGCACTGGGCTCCATCCAAAATCTGGAAAGGTGGAATGCTAGAGGGTAGGTTTATTTATTTAGAACATATATCTTCCACCTTTTGGGAGATCAGCTCATTTCTTATGTTTATTGCTAATGTGCTGCTACTACATCAGGTTTTTTGCCTTTTCTGCATGTGTTTTCCTCCCTCTAGTGGTCACTTCGATATTTCACCTCTGTGTCTCCAGCTTATTTCACTGCACTTTTGAAGTGCTCCAGGATAAACCGGCGATGCAGAGATGAAATATCGAAGTGACCACTAGAGGGAGCAAAATACATGGGGACGCCATAAGGGCACACAAGTGACAAAACAACACATGCAGAAAGGCCTGAAGTAATCTAGTAAAATCATAAAAAATTAACAATCCTAGACAATAAAGCACACCATAAAACCAAGCATAGGATAACAGTCAGAAGCCCGAAACGATAGTCATAAAAGCCATCCTCCGGCTAGCAGCAGACCATAAAACCACCTCAAAAGGATGGAATCCCACAGTTAAAAAAGCCTGTCTTGGCCAGTTGCTAAATTGAAATGAGGCAGACACCAAGACAGCCACCAGAGGGAGGGCATTTCACAGTTGAGGGGTCACCACAGAGAAGGCCTTCTCTCTGCAATCAGGGGCAGACAGTGGCAGACTAAGCACGTGCCTTAGGGCACCAGGGCCAAAGGGGGCACCACAAAGTTGGGGAAAGGGGTGAAAAGAAAAACAACAACAACGAATAAAGATTTGTAAAACACAATTTACAACACAATTACGGAAGACAAACTGGAGAGTGTCTTTCCAAATGCTGAAATTGCCTTCAGAATATTTTTAACATGAATGGTCGTCTTTCTCACAACTGAAATGTGTAAAAACCCCAAATAGATCAGGCATGCTTCAAGAAAGACTCAACTCGCTGTGTATATTAACAACTGAAAGCAGACATTCTGAGAAGTATTAATTCCGAGGAGGTTATCCGTGATTTTGCGAAAATGAAACGTGGAAAAATGCATTTCAGGTCATGAATGTTGGAACTTTGATACATTTAACTTGTGAAATATTAAAATAGATGTTGCATTGCATTTTTGGAGAACTTTAGGTAAGCCGAAGCTTGGCTTAGTGTGTACAGTATATATTGTGTTATCATATGAATAAATTTTTGTCTTGCTGCAACCTGCATTGTGTATCTGGTCAGACAAGTCAACAACTACATCGTACAAAGAAAATATATTTAAAATGTTTTACACGTGGTACTGGACACCTGATAAATTATCTAAATGTTATAAGGGTGTGCCAGGAACCTGTTGGAGATGTAAAAAGAATGTAGGAACATTCTACCATATATGGTGGCGGTGTGAGAAAATTTGTAAGTTTTGGAGAACTATTAAACAATTGATACTAGAGGTTACTGATAACAGAATTACAACTGCCCCAGAAACTTATTTGCTCAATATACTACCAGATGGAATCAAGCGTGATGATTTGGGTATTATATTATATATTCTTACTGCATCTAGAACCCTCGTTGCAAAATGTTGGAAAACGGACATAATACCTAGCAGAGGTGATCTAATTATGAAAATTTGTGAAATAGCAAAAATGGATAAATTAAATATGATATTGTTGGGGAAAGATGTTCAGGTGTTTCAGAAAAGATGGTGTAAAGTTAACAAACGGATACGAGAAAATGTGTAACTTAAACTCCAAAAGTGACCTTTATGTACTATGTGCAAATTTGTTTGTTTTTGTAATGAAAAACCGATAAATAAATTATATAAAAAAACAACAAGTACAATGGACGGGGTCAGTGTGGAAAGGAGGGAGGCACCAAGATCGGTCGGTGCTGCTTAGGGTACTGGTGAGCCTTCATCCGCCCCTGGGGGCAGAGAGAACACAGCACTGGAGGAAGGTCTTAGCTGTTTTGGCTGGTTGCTAAAGAAGAGTAAGGCGGACACTAAGAGACCCTCAAGAGAGAGGGCATTCCAGAGGTGAAGGGCCACCACCGAGCAAGCAGGGACAGAGAGATCAGGGCTTAGGAGGAGGATCGTAGCCTTCAGGAGGAAGCTTGCCAACTGACCACTTGTGCTGGTTTCGCTCTGGAATGCCCCCATCCAGGGAGGAATTCAGTTCAGATGCATTTCAAAAGCATTCCGTTCACGCCATACCTCTCTCCCCCAAGGCCGCATTCCTCTCCTCTGCTTGGAGCAATTGCCTTTCGAGGCAGACGTGCTTTTCCACGGCCATGGCCAGGGCAGCCTGGAGCTCCTGCAGTTCTTCTGGCTTTGGCCGCTCCGCCAGCTGGGCCTCCAGATCCTTCACCTGGAGACCCAAGAATTATCTAAATTTACTCCGGTCTAAACGGAGAGGCCTTTCTCTCCGGACGTTCTCTATATAGTCCCTGCAGGCAATCCACCCATGAGCCGAGGGAAGCGGCTGTCTCGGGAGGAAGAACGCCAACTGACCAAGAAGATAATTGGCTTGACTAGGCCTTGTGCGGCTTGCCGGGCAGCAGCGAGTAGCGGCGGCTTTTCATGCCCCGGAGAGGAACAGCATCACCTGCCCCTCAACAGTTGTTAAAGACAGAGCCCAAGTTCAAGAGCTGCTTGGCACTGGACTGAATGCTCCGTGAAAGCATTCAGCCTTCCCAGGCGGCCGCAGCCCCCAATCTCAAAGGGAGACGTTGCGGTTAATTTAATTATTCCAGGTTCCAAGGGAAGCCCTGTGCCTCCCAGTCAACGAACAGCTGATGTAAAACAGAACTTTCATTTAAAAATAATCACTCTAGATCTGACAAAGCAAAACATTATTAAATAGGTACACGCAGGGCTATTTTTGGGCAGGAACGCACAGGAACGGAGTTCCGGCTGGCTCCTGAGTTGGCCACGCCCAGCAGGAACTCATTAGCATAACACGCCACACCCAACAGCAGAAACTCATTAGGATTGGCTACATTTGGGGTGTGTGGCCTAACATGCAAAGGAGTTCCTGCTCCAAAAAAAGCCCTGGGTTTTGACAACAAACAAGGTAAACAGAAGAAGCAGCAAAAGGTGGGTGTGACTGGATGACCACACTTCTAGTAACATGGGGGTGTGGCCTAGTATGCTAATGAGTTTCTGCTGTTGGGTGTGGCCTGTTATGCTAATAAGTTCCTGCTGGGCTTTTTCTACAAAAAAAGCCCTGGGTACACGGAACAATGGTACACCCCGTATAATTCTTTTTCTTTTTAAAAAACCACAACCTTATTTCTTTACATTATTTACAGTCCACCTTTTTCACTTGGACGCAAGGCCGATTGCGCAGAGTGAGTTAATACATTGGACAGGACGGGGCATTTGGCAAGCAACAGAACGGGATTAGGGTTGTAGAACCAATCGGAAATCTAAAACAGGACTGAAGCAAAGCCTAAGTATTAACACTTCCCAATAAATAATGCAGCAGTTACATAGTAGGATCCTAGCTTTTTTAATTATTATTTATTTCATATTCATAGCCTGCCTTTCCTGTGAGCAGGCGCAGGGTGGATAGCAACATATCGGTGATGCAATAAATATGATTAAACTTTTAAACACAATAACACAACATTAAAATTGGCAGTCACAGCCCAATGTCAGAAATTGAGTGTTTGGGAGATGTTCCTTGGCTTGTTGGTACAGGTGAGTAGCCAGGTATTATTGGATGGAAGCCATCCAATTTATTCCATTTATTCCAATTTATCTATTAATTTATTATTTAGTTTCAGCAAACTATACACAGTAGTACAGACCACCGTCCCTAACATAAGAACATAAGAGAACATAAGAGAAGCCAATGTCGAACCAGGCCAATGGCCCATCTAGTCCAACACTCTGTGTCACACAGTGGCCAAAAATAGCAGGTGCCATCAGGAGGTCCAGCAGTGGGGCCAGGACACTAGAAGCCCTCCCACTGTTGCCCCCCCCCAGCACCAAGAATAGAGTGCCTCACCTGCCCCAGACTGAGAGTTCCCATCTATACCCTGTGGCTAATAGCCACTGATGGACTTCTGCTCCAGATGTTTATCTAATTCCCTCTTGAAACTGTCCATGCTTGTAGCTGCCACCACCTCCTGTGGCAGGGAATTCCATGTGTTAATCACTCTTTGGGTAACTTTGTGAACCATTTTGTACCGTGCAACCCTTTCACCTGTGCTGAAAAGCCCTCTGGAATAATTCTCTTTGGCACAGAACAAACTTCGAGTCCAGTGGCACCTTTAAGACCAACAAAGGTTTATTCGAGGTATGAACTTTTGTGTGCAAGGCACGCTTTTTCGAATACATTAGAATGCCAGATGAGGTTCTAAACTTATAGACAGGGATTTAATAGCAAAGTAGCATGTAACATTGATGATGTTTAAGTTATTCAAAGTGAAAAACTGAATAACAAGTTAAGGTTCTGAGGTCAACCGTTCTAAAGCAATAAATACGTCGTAATCAGTGTTCCCTCTAAGCTGAGTTAGTGTGAGCCGGGCTCACGGTTTTCTAGCTTCCGGCTCACGCATTCTTGTCTTAGCTCAGGAAGGACAGCTCCAGAGCAAAATGATTTATCGTTTGCTCACAACTAATAGCAGAGAAATGTCTAAAGGTGTTTTTTTCTAATTGCGGGAAGTAACAGAATCTTAATTATCTCTTTTGAGGCGTAGAGGGCCCGTGGAGGGCACAACAGTATATTTTGAGCTGGGTGTCATGTTGTCAGCAGATATCCATTCAGGTTGGCATAGTCTGTGGAAGGCCAGGAGGGCAGGAGCCAGGCCTGTAGCTACAATAGAAATACACGTTGATGGGGTCTGAACTGGCAGAGACTGACCAAGAGAGAGATCTTGGAGTCATAGTAGATAACTCAATGAAAATGTCTAGACAGTGTGTAACTGCAATAAAGAAGGCCAACACTATGCTGGGGATTATTAGGAAGGGAATTGAAAACAAATCAGCCAGTATCATCATGCCCCTGTATAAATCATTGGTGCGACCTCATTTGGAATATTGTGTACAGTTCTGGTTGCCACACCTCAAAAAGGATATTATAGCATTGGAAAAAGTGCAGAGAAGGGCAACTAGAATGATAAAAGGGTTGGAACACCTTCCCTATGAAGAAAGGTTAAAGCGCTTGGGGCTCTTTAGCTTGGAGAGACAACGGCTGCAGGGTGACATGATCGAGGTTTATAAGATTATGAAAGGAATTGAGCAGGTTGAGAAAGAAGTACTTTTCTCCCTTTCTCACCATACAAGAACTCGTGGGCACTCCATGAAATTGCTGAGTGGTCGGGTTAGAACAGATAAAAGGAAGTCCTTCTTCACCCAAAGAGTGATTAACACATGGAATTCACTGCCACAGGAGGGCATCTCGGGGCCAGCCCCCCCCAATTACTGCCAAGCCCCCCAACCTCCCATCCAGCCCTGCCCCCCGACTTCCAATTTATTTTATTTGTGGTGCTCCCTTGGGGGCGTGTGTGTGGGGTGCCCCCAACTTATTTAAAGGCCCCCGAATTTAAAAATATCATGGCTACAGGCCTGGCAGGAGCCTTCCTGACAGGCCGTTTCACAAGGTGGGGCCAGAACAGAGAAGGCACTGTGTACGGGCGGTTGTTGATTTTGCCCATCGGCACCTGCAAATCTATCCTATCTAAACATGTACACCACTCTTATTCTACCTAAGTTGGGGGTTTTTTCGGGGGGAAAAGGTTTACGTTTGAAAGCTTCTTATACAGATCTTTGCCAAAGGGGGCGGGGGGGAAGCAGATGGCACTGAATTCCGGTTGGGATTCTTAGTGAAAATTGTGTTTAAGCAGAGTAAAAATCGTTAGAGTCAGCAGAACAAGTACTGAGAGACCGAGTCCATGTGTATATAAATGTATAAAAGTTTACTATAACACTAACATGGGGAAAAAGGTTTACGGGATGTAAAATAATAAAAGAGCTATATTGCTACATCCAGGGGTCATTTGGAGCAGGGAGCGCGCAGGAGCAGAGCTCCGGCAGTTAGGAGCACAGGCAGTGGCAAGCTCCCAGCTCCCAGCTCCCAGCAGGAGCGTGAAGAAACCTGTGTAACATTCCTCCTGGGCCCAGGTAGGCTACTCTGGGAGTGGAATGACAGCCCCCAGAGTGGAAAGACAGTCCCTAGGAGTAGAGCCTGAGTGGTGGATGTTGCCTTCTGACACACTTCTGATGATGTCAGGGTGTGTGGCATATGCAAATAAGCTATGCTAATGAGTTATGCTAATGAGCTCCTGCACCTCTCTTTCTACGAACTGACCCCTGGCTACATCCTTACAGCTAAAAGAGATAAGACAGGAATGGCGTCTCCTTCTCCAGCAACACAAAGAACAGGAAGGAGAACCCCAATATGCTAAATGCCTGATACATTGATTTCCAAGCTAAGGTTCTTATAAAATTCCCAGGCATTCTACTGAGTAAATAGATTGGTTACAAACAAACATATGACTTCCTGTTTACTAATACTAACAACATGAACCCTGTAAATACTGAAGTATTTTCAACTTGTTATATCCAACAATTCCCAATCTGAGAAATTCTGTGGACAGGTGCCTGGGCAAGAGACTCACCTGGGCCTGATGTTCTAGCCGGGCTCCTTCCAGAGCCCTGGTCATCTCGGCTACCTCTTCCAACGCCTGGAGAAGCTGGGAGTCCGCCCCGGCGTTCTGCATCAGGATCGTGCTCTGCCTCTTGGCCTCTTCCTGCTTCACCAGCATCTGGGGCACCAGTGGGAGGGAGAAAGTATTCCGGTTAGCCCAGTCACCGTTAGTTAGCAGAGGGCTTAAATAAAGCTACAAATGCAGGAGTGCCGCTTTACCAGGTCACCCAGCTTACAAAGCCACACAGAGCCACGTTTCAAGTTTAGAAGAGAAATACTCCTCTTTATTGGCCATCCTCTGCCCCTGTAGAAAATTATATGTTGGGAGCCTTGAAAACTCAGGTCCTGGAGTACCATTCCAGGATTGCTAACGACGTCAGGGAAGCACCTTTGAGAGGAGCAAAACCACAGCACGGAAGATTTAAAATGCTGTGCAATTTGTAGACATCAAAACAACACCTTTAGAGAAGAAAATGTACAAGAGATCTTGTTACAAAAGGAAGCAGAGTTTATCTTTAAATTAGGAGCATGTGAAGCTTTGGGAATCAATGCATATGTAGATTTTACTGCCATTCCTTTAACTGACACCACTGCTAAGCTGATTAGGCAATTTGCACCTGGAAGGCATGAACGGGCTTTAAGTAGACTTGGTAGCTCTCAAGAGTCATCTTTACATTTATCTAGGTGGAAGAACACCTATAGAATCAGGTTACACATACCCATCATGAGCAAAGGAATAAGGCAGTTTGGGTAAGATATTCAATCTTTATCGGCAAGTCAAATTTTAGTGGCAAGGTGAAGAAGAGAAGAAGAGATTGGTTTTATACCCCGCCCTTCACTTGAAGTCTCAGAGTGGCTTACAAACTCCTTTCCCTTCCCCTCCCCACAGCAGACACCCTGTGAGGTAGGTGGGGCTGAGAGAACTCTAACACAAACTGCTCTTTCAGGAACAGCTGTGCCAGAGTTTGTGACTGACCCAAGGTCACATCAGCAGATGCAAGTGGAGGAGTGGGGAATCAAACCTGGTTCTCCCAGATTAGAGTCCGCACACTTAACCACTACACCAAACTGGCTCTTGATGTTGATATATATTGTATACAATTTTACTTTAGAGATATTGCTGTACAATAAGACCAGGGCTATTTTGGGGCAGGAACGCACAGGAACGGAGTTCTGGCTGGCTCCTGAGTTCGCCACGCCCAGCAGGAGCTCATTAGCATAATAGGCCACACCCAACAGCAGAAACTCATTAGGATTGGCTACATGAGGGGTGTGTGGCCTAACATGCCAAGGAGTTCCTGCTACAAAAAAAGCCCTGGGTTTTGACAACCAACAAGGTAAACAGAATAAGAAGCAAAAGGTGGGTGTGGCTGGATGACCACACTTCTGGTAACATGGGGGCGTGGCCTAATAGGCTAATGAGCTGTGCAGTCAGGGGTGTGGCCTAATATGCTAATGAGTTTCTCCTGTTGGGTGTAGCCTATTATGCTAATAAGTTCCTGCTGGGCTTTTTCTACCGAAAGAGCCCTGAATGAGACAGTTTGGAGGCTTTTTTGGCCGAGAAGTTTCTGTGGCTGTGCCTCTCTGGGAGTCCCCGTCTGCAGTCCTGATGAAGGCATCGAAAACTCACTGAATAACCTGGAGGATGAGTTGACTGCAGCCGATTTCTTATTGTTTGTCTCAAGCCTTAAGGACCGGATCGACTTGCTGTTTACAACATACTTTATATGGTTTAATGTTGTTTATCTTAAGAAGTGAATGCATATGTAGATTTTTATGGACGTTTGAAGTCCATTGAAATTGTGAGCTTAGAATTTGTGATTTTTTTTTTTTGAGAGTGTCAAATAGTAAATGTTAGATATTGGTTTAAATCCCCAGCCTATTGATTGCAGTTCATGTATTGCATGTATCAAATACTGGTGCACATTTGAGCAATTTCTGGAGCCTTGTATGATGTTAAGTCATATGTGAGCTAAAGAATGGAGGCAGATGGTGAGAGGCCCGTCTGCCTCACGGTGCCCAGAGAGGACCGCATGCCCCTCACTTGGTGCGTGCAGGTAGAGAGCAAGTCTTCGTTCAGAGGGAGAGAGAAGCAGGAAAGGGAAAATAGGTCCATGAGATCACAGTCTGCCTTTCAAAGAGGACAGCGGCAGAAGAGTAGACAAGACAAATGGCTAGAAATCTGGAGAACTCATGAAAATAAATCCCCCATCGTTACACAAAAATGGCAGAACTTCAGAATAATGTTCAAGTGGTACAAAACTCCCCAACGAATATCACACATCTCAAGTAACTCGGACCGTTTGTGTTGGAGGGGATGCAAAGAAATAGGCAATTACATACATTGCTGGTACAATTGCCCTGTAGTAGCATCTTTCTGGGACAAGATAATAGAAGAAATAAGGATCATAAGTGAACATAAGATAGATAAATCCCTGGAAGCACTGCTTCTAAACCTCAGAGAGGAAGCCGCCCTGTCCACTATACAAAGGAAAAGAAACAGCTTATTACTATTTGCAGCCAAAACCACAATAGCATCTACATGGAAATCCACAAACAATCTAAACATCATCCTCTGGTATAAAAAACTTTGGAACATATACATAATGGGAAAAACCTCAGACATTCTGAAAAAAAAAACAAATCTAAAGGTGAACACGAAGATATTACAAGCTTATGGTCTCCCGTTCGCGGGAAGGGCGGGGTAAAAATGGAATAAATAAATAAATAAAATAAAATAAAATAAATATTAGCACGTCTAACCACTAAAGGAACAATACCTGATGTAATAAATACTCTTCACCTCATTTAGCCATCTCAAAAGGTATTATAGACATACTGTACGGACAGCATGTAATGGAAAGTATCACTCTTTAGACTTTTTAGATTCGACTCTAAGCTCTCATGTCGTAAGGTTTGACTTGTAAGACGTTGGAAAACAGCACCCTTGGACTAGACTATATAGAGCTATGTTTATTTGTATGTATAAAAGAATATATGCAGGCTATATGTACACGCCTGTCCTGTTGTTAATCTTGTTAATGTAAAGTGAATGAAACCATTTTGGGAAAAAAAAGGAAGAAAGTTATCTAGCCTCTCTTGCCACTCAGTCTGGAGGTCTGAGGCAGGGGACATCTCGCATCTGGAACTTCCGACAGAAAGCTCAGCGCCGAGGGCACGAGTGCAGCTTTCAGAAGCCCGGAATTGTCTTAGAAGAGGAGGAGCGTGTCCGTGGCTCTGCCACCTATTTGGCTTCGAAGTGGGGATGCCAGCCTCCAGGGGGGGCCTGGAGAGCCCCCCAGAATTGCAGCTCCTCTCCAGACTACAGAGGTCAGTTCCCCTGGAGGAAAGGGATGCCTTTGGAGGGCGGACTCTGTGGCACTGTAGCCCCACTGGAGGTCCTGTCATTCCCCGGCTCCACCCACAAGGCCCCAGGAGTTTCCCAACCCAAAGTCAGCGAGCTTGCCCCCCCGCCCCGCTTCCGATGGCCAAGGGGGACTGGGCGACCCTACTCCAAAGGGGGTCCAAGTGAATCGAGAGGGGTCTGTAGTGCCCTGCTGCCCCTTAAATCCGTACCTGGTGGGCAAAGGCCTCCGCTTGCTGCCTCAGGTCCTGCTCCAGGCGGAGCTGCCGAGACACTTCGCCATACTCCTTGGCCACCAGCCGGGATGCTGGAAAGGCACAGAAGAGGGTCACCAGCCCGCATGGCGTCAAACAAGAGGCTGGGGAAGACAGGGGGGGGTTCCCGCACGGTGCCAGCCGGGCAGAGTCCGTGGTTCCTGCACAGATTCTGCCAGGGTTGGACCTAGAGCTGCCAACTTCCAGGTGGTACATGGAGATCACTCGCTATTATAATTGGATCTCCAGACAACCGAGATCAGTCATTCCCCCCACCCCCCCGGAGGAAATGGCTGCTTTGGAGGGTGGACTCTGTGGCATTGTGCTAGCTGAGGTTCTTCCTCTCCCCACACAGTGCCCTCCCCAGGTTTGACCCCCCCCCCAAATCTCCAGGTATTTCCCAACCAATGTTCCCTCTAAGCTGAGTGACTGTGAGCTAGCTCACAGTTTTTAGCCTCCGGCTCACACATTTTTGTCTCAGCTCAGGAAGGAGGGCTCCAGAGCAAACTAATTTATGCAGCAGCCAAATTGCTTGCTCACAACTTTACTACCAGTAGCTCACAGCATAGAATTTTTGCTCACAAGATTCCACAGCTTAGAGGGAGCATTGTTCCCAACCCAGAGCTGGCAACCCTAGTTGAACCAGACCTTTGCGGTGGTGGCCAATGTTCCCTCTAAGCTGTGGAGTCTTGTGAGCAAGAATCCTACTTTGTGAGCTACTGGCATTAAAGTTGTGAGCGAGCAATTTGGCTGCTACATAAATTAGTTTCCTCTGGAGCCCATCCTTCCTGAACTAAGACAAAAATATGTGAGCCGGAGGCTAAAAAACTGTGAGCTAGCTCACACTAACTCAGCTTAGAGGGAACACTGGTGGTGGCCCCACCTCTAGTCCACCGTGTGGCACAGCAAGTGCTACTCTCGTGCGCTCTGGAACTCCCGCCAGCCCCACACTCCACCGTCCCCGTTTTGTGGTAAATGGTAAGGTAAAGACTTCCCTTGCTCAAAAGCCAGTGTGGCTGCCCCTTAATTCAAGCCTGCATTCACCCCACTTCTCATAAGAGCCGTGATTGTTCTTCTCTGATGCTCATTAATGTGGGCATGCTCTCTGCTAAAAGAAAACCCAACAAAATTCTGCCTCAGGTTAATCCAGAAGTGTCTCCGTGGGAACAAATCGTGCCAGAAAAAGGTCTTCGGCAAGCTGCATTCAGTGCCAGACCTCGGGGCTTCCGGAGGCAGAAACCCTGCATGTGGGTGGGAATAAGCCCAGGACTTCCGATGTGCTCCTCGACCACTGACTCTCCCCCATCCGGCACCCCC
This sequence comes from Gekko gecko, assembly GCA_029375565.1. Classification (NCBI taxonomy): domain Eukaryota; kingdom Metazoa; phylum Chordata; class Lepidosauria; order Squamata; family Gekkonidae; genus Gekko; species Gekko gecko. The sequence continues at coordinate 125,486,271 of JAPDNY010000010.1, read as the reverse complement.
TCCAAAGCTGTCATAAGAATATAAGAACATAAGAGAAGCCAATGTTGAATCAGGCCAATGGCCCATCTGTCACACAGTGGCCAAAAACACCAGGTGCCATCAGGAGGTCCAGCAGTGGGGCCAGGACACTAGAAGCCCTCCCACTGTTGACCCCCCCCCCCAGCACCAAGAATAGAGTGCATCACCTGCCCCAGACTGAGAGTTCCCATCTATACCCTGTGGCTAATAGCCACTGATGGACCTCTGCTCCATATGTCTGTCCAATTCCCTCTTGAAACTGTCCATGCTTGTAGCTGCCACCACCTCCTGTGGCAGTGAATTCCATGTGTTAATCACTCTTTGGGTGAAGAAGTATTTCCTTTTACCCGACTGCTCAGCAATTTCATGGAGTGCCCACAAGGAGTTCTGGTATTGTGAGAAAGGGGGAAAAGTACTTATTTCTCAACCTGCTCTATCCCATTCATAATCTTATAAACCTCGATCATGTCAACCTGCCTTGTCTGACCCTCTTCAACGCCCGCTGGTGGTGCTCCACGAAAGTTTGCAGGGACCGCTTCTCGGAGGACTCTTCTTCAAGCTTAGCAGAAGGAAGACACAGAACAACAAGCCTTCCTGTTTATTTGCATTTTTTTTATTCCGACCCATGACTTTGTTTATTCCTATCCCACTTTCCACCCCAGTTGGGACTCCAAGTGGCTTCTAGAACGTCGTTCTCCCCTTCTTCTTCCCTCCTCCATCTTCTCACCACAGCACCCCTGCGAGGTAGGCCAGGCCGAGAGTCTGTGACAGGCCCAAGGCCAACAGCAGGCCTCCATGGTAGAAGAGGAGAAGAAGAAGAAGAGATTGGATTTATACCCCGCCCTTCACTACCCGAAGGAGTCTCAGAGCGGCTTACAAACTCCTTTCCCTCCCCCTCCCCACAACAGACACCCTGTGAGGCAGGTGGGGCTGAGAGAGCTCTCTCGAGGGCTGCCCCTGAGAGAACAGCTCTGAGAGAAGAAGAAGAAGAAGAGATTGGATTTATACCCTGCCCTTCACTACCCAAGGGAGTCTCAGAGAGGCTTACAAACTCCTTTCCCTTCCCCTCCCCACAACAGACACCCTGTGAGGCAGGTGGGGCTGAGAGAGCTCTTTCAAGGACTGCTCCTGAGAGAACAGCTCTGAAGGAACTTATGACTGACCCAAGGCCACACCAGCAGCTGCATGTGAAGGACTGGGGAATCAAACCTGGTTCTCCCAGATCAGAGTCTGCGCTTCTAACCGCTAGATCAAACTGCTGTGTTGGTTTCTTATTAATGTCTTTAAATGTATAGCTGATTGCTTCGCTTTTATTTATAGTTAAATGCTTACCCTGGTCCTGAGGCCCAATGGGTAGGGTTGCCATTTCTGGGTTGGGATATACCTGGAGATTTTGGGGGTGGAGCCTGGGGAGGGCGGGGTTTGGGGAGGGGAGGGGCCTCAGCTGGGTAGAATGCCGTAGACTCCGCCCTCCGAAGCAGCCATTTCCTCCAGGGGAGCTGATCTTGGTCATCTGGAGATAAATTGTAACAGCAGGAGATCTCCAGGTCCCACCTGGAGGCTGGCAACCCTACGGGCAGTGGGCCCTACCCTCACCCTACCTGCTCCTGGAGGCGCTGGACACAGTCCTGGAGCTCTTTCACTTGCACGGCCAGTTCCTTCTTCTCACACAGCAGCCGGGAAACCCTTGCTTGAAGATCTTGGGCCAAGAGAGAGAGGAAAGGAAAGGAGAAGAGAGGGACAGTTTGTGAGGGTCACCTGGAATAGTCCTGCCCAGGTCTGCCATCCTGGGACATCCTTGGAGATTTGGGGGCGGTGCCTGTGGAGGGGGAATTATGGGAGGGATTCCACCTAAAATCTGTCGTGTGCCATAGAGTCTGCAGCCTAAAGCTGCCATTTTCTCCAAGGAAACTTATCCCTGTTGTCTGGAGGTCAGTTATAATTCTGGGAGAACTTCAGGGCCTAACTGGAGGGTGGCAACCCGGCTGCCAGGTGACCGGGCTCCGTCTTCAGTCCTGCTCCTCTCCAGATAGCCCCACTGGTCCCATGCAATGCTCCCTCTAAGCTGTGGAGTCTTGTGAGCAAAAATTCTACTTTGTGAGCTCCTGGCATTAAAGTTGTGAGTGAGCAATGTGGCTACTGCATAAATTAGTTTGCTTTGGAGCCCTCCTCCCTGAGCTGAGACAAAAATGTGTGAGCCGGAGGCTAAAAAACGGTAAGCTAGCTCACACCAACTCAGCTTAGAGGGAACACTGGTCCCATGGACCCCGTTTCACACACTTTGGGGCTGTTCCTACTTGGCACAGAACACAGCTCCGAGTTCAAGAGGAACCCTCAAGTCCTGGGTTCCAGTGATGGCAGCATTTGGTTCAGTGAGGCCAGGCCGAGACCAGACACTGCCCTACGTAGACCTGGAGGGTGGCTCTTCTGATTACTTCTGCAGGCCCTGAGTTCAGGGCACGCCTGCTGGCATCCCTGGTGCTTTTCCGAAGTTCCCAAAATCAGCCTGATAGAATGGGTGATTCTGCACTGGCTCTTCCCTCCATTGTTTTACAAAACCCATGTTGGGACAGAAATCCCCCTCTTCATTGCATGCTGGTTTCCCTTCCTCTGATCATCAGGTTTTATGGTACCCTCCACACTTGAGCTGCAGTGGCTCAAGTGGTTAAGACACTGAACTGCAGGCTGTGGAAGGTCGGCAGTTCAGCAGTCCGAGACCCGAGTGGCCGCATGACGGAGTGAGCTCCCGTCTCTAGTTCCAGCTCCTGCCAACCCAGCAGTTCGAAAGCAAGAAATTGCAAGTAGATAAATAGGTACCACTTCGGTGGGAAGGTAACAGCGTTCCATGCGCCTTGGTGTTTAGTCATGCTGGTCACGTGACCACGGAAACGTCTTTGGACAGCGCTGGCTCTTCAGCTTTGAATTGGAGATGAGCACCGCAACCCTAGAGTCAGATTCGACTGGCTTTCGAGCAAGGGAACCTTTACCTTTTACCACACTCCATGCCCCATCGTCGGATTTAATTGTACCATCTGCATAGATTTATGGCCACTTTATGGTCCTTTCTTATACGCCCAGGGAAATGCCGATTGCCACTTTTTGCTCACAAGACTCCACAGCTTAGACGGAGCATTGCTGGCAACCCTGAAGCAGGGGCTGTGTTCTGTGTCCTTTGGACGCGATCAGGAAAAAAAGGGATCCCCGACTCACCTTTGATCTGCTGCAAGGACTGGCACACCAAATCCGGCGCCGGCTCGCCGGCGATCTCATCCTCACTGTCCAAGGAGCTCGCAAAGTCTCCTGGAAGATGGCTGAGCATCGGCAGCAGGGCCGCACTGATCCGCTTCAGCTTCTTGTTTTCCCTGTTCATCTGGGAGGCGGGACAAAGGAGAGATACGGGGGGGGGGGATAGTCAGAAGCCCCCCCGGTACACGTAACAAGAGCTGGCATCGTAGACTGGCAAAGCAGCAGTGTTCCTGGGGCTGCCAACTCCTGGCTGGAAAATCCCTGCAGGTTTGGGGGGGTGGAGTGGAGACTGGGGCAGGACCTCAGTGTAGCACAATGCCACAGCAGAGTTGGGGTTGCCAGCCTCCAGGTGGGGCCTGGAGATCTCCCGCTTTTACAACTGATCTCCAGCTGACAGAGATCAGCTCCCCTGGAGAAAATTGCTTCTTTGGAGGGTGGGCTCTGTGGCATTGCACCATGCTGAGGCCCCTCCCCTCTCCAAACCCCGCCCTCTCCTGGATCCACCCCCCAAATCTCCAGGTATTTTCCAACCCAGACCTGGCCACCCTAGGTAGAGTCCACCCTCCAAAGCAGCCATTTTCTCCAGGGGGAGCTGATGTTTGTGGTCCGGAAATCAGTTGTGCTTCTGGGAGATCTCCAAGCCTCACCTGGAGGCAGGTAACCCCAGAGAAAGCCTCCAGGTGGCATTGGGGCCATGCATGGCTGTGGGCAACCCACTTTCTCTCCTCCTCCCCGAAGTAATATGGGGACAATCATACCGTCCTTCTTTACAGGGCCGTTGTAAAGACTGCAACAAGAGAATGCCTGGAAAGTGCACAGAACGTTCACATGTTTTTAGTCTGGAGAAGAGGAGGCTGAGCGGGGACAGGATTGCCCTCTTTGAGTATCGGAAGGGCCGTCACTTGGAGGAAGGCAGGGGGCTGGCCCTGCTGGCAGCAGAGGAGAGGACTCACAATGATGGGTTTAAATGAAGGGCGGGAAGGTACCGGCTGGATCTTAGGGAAAACTTTTTGACCGTCAGAGTTGTGCAAGAGCAGAATCAGCTGAGCTCCCCCTCCCTGGCAGTCTTTAAGCAGCGGCTGGATAAACCCTTGTCAGGGATGGCTCTAGGCCAGGGGTGGCCAAGCTTGCTTAATATAAGAGTCACATGGAATAAACGTCAGATGTTTGAGAGTCACAAGACAGGAGCAGATATTACACACAAGCTTTTATTGGAAAATATGCAGATTTGCTTTTTATTAATGTTACATGAGACTGCCAAAAATAAAGACAAAAGGGGTAAAAACAGATATCGATAACGATATTTATTTATCCAATGATATTTGTAGGTGGGGGGCAGTGTTCCCTCTAAGCTGAGTCAGTGTGAGCTAGCTCAAAGTTTTTTAGCCTCTGGCTCACACATTTTTTGTCTTAGCTCAGGAAGGATGAGGCTCCAGAGCAAACTAATTTATGCAGTAGCCAAATCGCCTGCTCACAACTTTAATGCCAGTAGCTCACAAAGTGGAATTTTTGCTCACAGGACTCCATAGCTTAGGGGGAACATTGGTGTGGGGGGGCCTTTGAGAACGCATATAAAGCTAAAGTTGCTTTCTTTCTCTGCTCCCCCTCCCACCTCGAGCCTACCCAGGGAGGAGAACACTGGCTGGGGAAGGGAAGACCGATCGGGGAGGCATGCCTCCCTTTCACTTCCCCAGCTGCCCTGCAGGGAGCCACACAATATGTGTGAAAGAAGAGAAGAGAAGAAGAAGAGATTGGATTCATACCCCACCCTTCACTACCCAAAGGTGTCTCAAAGCAGCTTACAAACTCCCTTCCCTTCCCCTCCGCACAACAGACACCCTGTGAGGTTGGTGGGGCTGAGAGAGCTCTGACAGAAACTGCTCTTTTTCAAGGACAGCTCTTATCAGTATTACGGCTTGCCCAAGGTCACCCAGCAGCTGCGAGTGGAGGAGTGTGGAATCAAACCCAGTTCTCCCAGATTAGGGTCTGCGCACTTAACCACCACATCAAACTGAAGCTAATATCGCACTAGAGCTGCCTCGATGTTGCGTCGCCGTTTGCCCCGATACTATTGGTCAATTTCACACCCGAAGTCGCGGGGCTGCATTTTGACCCGCAGCTTCACCCAATTTCTCCCGCAGTTTCTTGATCCTGTTTCTTGAGGATCACAAAACTGCGAAGGAAATCAGCCGAAGCCGCAGGTCAAATGCAGCCCCACGGCTTCGGGTGTGAAATTGACCAATAGTATTGGGGCGAATGGCGGCACAACATCGAGGCAGCTCTAGTGTGAAATCAGCCTGGCTTTCTGAAAGAGCTGCACGTTGCTCCCCCCAGCCGCAGTTTGGCCACCCGTGCACTAGGCTGGTCCTGAACTGAGCAGGGGGTTGGGCTAGATGGCCTCTAGGACCCCTTCCGGCTCTGAGATTCTATGATTCTATGTGCTAGAGAATGTTTTAGGTCACAGGAGGAGACAAAACAAATTTTAAAAATAGCCCCAACAGCCCCACCGCTGCTAAAGATGACTCAGCATGTCCGGCTACATACTGGTATCCATTACTGTGGGAAATATCGATAATTATCAGTCTGTCAGTCCATTAGCATCGATGTCAATGTCTCCGGTTATAGAGAAACAGTATTCTGCCCAATAAGCAACAGACCTTGCTTGGGGCAATGCTGGACAGGTTCTGGGACGGATCCTACAAGGAAGGGGCGCGCGCTGGTGGAAGAGCCTTGTGTCTCAGTTCCCCTTGCAGTTCCCTCAGTGTATAAAATCGTAGGGAGGATATGCCATAGGAGATAAAGCCCCCTTGCAACTAGTTTCCAGAGTCACAGAATCACAGAATTAGAAGGGGCCCCAGTGTTCCCTCTAAGCTGAGTTAGTGTGAGCTCGCTCACAGTTTTTAGCCTCCAGCTCACACATTTTTGCCTTAGCTCAGGAAGGGATGGCTCCAGAGCGGACTAATTTATGCAGTAGCCCAATCGCTCGCTCACAACTTGAATGCCAGTAGCTCGCAAAGTGGAATTCTTGCTCACAAGACTCCACAGCTTAGAGGGAGCGTTGGGATACCGTCTAGTCCAACCCCCTGCTCGATGCAGGACCAGCCTAGACGAGCATCCCTGACAAGTGTCTAGGGACATCCCTGACTGCTTAAAGACGGCCGGGGTTGGGGGGGAGCTCACCACCTCCCCAGGCAGTAGATTCCACTCTGGCACAACTCTGGCTGGAAAAAAAATCTTCCCCTAATATCCAGCCAGTACCCTTTTGCCCTTAACTTAAACCCATGATTGTGAGTCCTCTCCTCTGTCTCCAACAAGAACAGCCCCCTGCTCTCCTCTAAATGACAGCCCTTCAAATACTTAGGGCGAGTCTGCCTCTAGCATTTGCTCCGCTGCCTTACCAAACCCACACTGGAACAGAAATTCCCATCTGCATTGCAGGCCACTTTCGCTTTGACTGAGTGTCGCATTTTATGGCTGTGTCCAGACTGCATGCTGCTTTCACTTCGTTTGATCTCTGGTTTTATAGTGGCTGTCTGCATAGATTTTTGGCCATTTTAAGGCCATTTAGGGGCGGCTCTGCAGTCAGTACGGCGTTGGCCTGAGCCGCATCTTTTTCTGTTCCGATGTGGGTTTGGTACAACAACGGAGCCAATGCTAGATGCAGACTTTAAAGACTGAATCTGCATTTGCATTTTCAAATCAGTTGCGTGCTGCTACATAAGAACATAAGAGAAGCCAATGTTGAATCAGGCCAATGGCCCATCTAGTCCAACACTCTGTCACATAGCGGCCAAAATATACCAGGCGCCATCAGGAGGTCCAGCAGTGGGGCCAGGACACTAGAAGCCCTCCCACCAAGAACAGTGTGCATCACCTGCCCCAGACTGAGAGTTCCCATCTATACCCGGTGGCTAATAGCCACTGATGGACTTCTGCTCCATATGCTTATCTAATTCCCTCTTGAAACTGTCCATTCTTGTAGCTGCCACCACCTCCTGTGGCAGTGAATTCCATATGTTAATCACTCTTTGGGTGAAGAAGGACTTCCTTTTATCTGTTCTAACCCGACTGCTCAGCAATTTCATGGAGTGCCCATGAGTTCTTGTATTGTGAGAAAGGGAGAAAAGTACTTCTTTCTCAACCTGCTCAATCCCATGCATAATCTTATAAACCTCGATCATGTCACCCCTCAGCCGTCATTTCTCCAAGCTAAAGAGCCCCAAGCGTTTTAACCTGTCTTCATAGGGAAGGTGTTCCAACCCTTTTATCATCCTAGTTGCCCTTCTCTGCACTTTTTCCAATGCTATAATATCCTTTTTGAGATATGGTGACCAGAACTGTACACAGTATTCCAAATGAGGTTGCGCCAATGATTTATACAGGGGCATTATGATACTGGCTGATTTGTATCATACTGCTGTATCATGCTGCTGTGACGCCGTCTTTCTCTATGCTTGTTTGAATGTTGTTTGGAGAAGATTCTTTTCAAGCAGTGCGGAGGTGCAACGACCACGGAGCCGCCCCGAAAGGACGGTAAACATATGTGGACGTGCGAAAGTAGGCTAGCACTGTTGAGGTGTGAAAATGACACTGAATGTGGACAGTTTTTTTGAAGACGGAGTCGGAAGGCGGGGACACCGGTGGGAAAGACGAATGCAGATTCAGCCTATTAAAGAGAACAATCCTGTCCCCCCCTTCAACCTCCTCTTCTCTTTGGATCCTGGGCCTCAACCCAACTCAGTCCTCTCTGGTGCTTTGTCCAGGTCCCAACCATCGCCCCAGCAAGCTCACCTGAGCTGCGTAGGATTCGGCCTGCTCCCGACACCTCTTCTCGATTTCGTACTCCGCCTCCAGGGAGTTCAACTCAGCCAGCAAGGCCTCCGAAGCTAGGGACGGGAAAGGGGATGCATGCTAGCGCCCAGGCCAAGAGGCTCGGGGGATCAGACTGCAGGCTCCAGCCCTGTGAAATAGGGTTGCCATCGCCAGGTTGGGGAATCCCTGAAGATCTGGGGGCGCAGCAAGGTTGCCAGTCTCCAGGTGGCGTCTGGGGATCTCCGGGAACTCTATCAAGGGCTACCAGCCTCCGGGGGTGATAGGAAATATTCTGGGATTACAACTGATCTGACTACGGCATTATTCCCTGCTGAGGTCCCTCTCCTCCTCAAAACCTCCCCTCTCCAGGCTTCACCCCCAAATCTCCAGGAATTTCCCAACCTGGAGTTGGCAACCCTATGGTGGAACGTAAAGACGGCAGGGTTTGAGGTGGGGAGGGCGTTCCACGGGGATACAATACCATGGAATCCGCCCTCCAAAGCTGCCATTTTCTCCAGAGTGACTGGTCTCCAGTGTTCCCTCTAAGCTGAACTAGTGTGAGCGAGCTCACAGTATTTTCCAGCCCCCGGCGCACACATTTTTGTCTTAGCTCAGGAAGGATGGCTCCCAAGCAAACTCGCTGGCTCACAACTTTAATGCCAGGAGCTCACAAAGTAGAATTTTTGCTCACAAGACTCCACAGCTTAGAGGGAGCGTGATCTCTATCGCCTGGAGATGTAGCAGTTCCAGGAGATTTATTTGTTTGTTTGTTTATTATCAGACTAGATTTTTTTGACCACCCTCCCCTGCTTACGCAGGGCTCGGGGCAGTTCACAACAATTTGGTTCGATGCAGCGTCAAATAAGTTAAAACAATAAACGCACAATATTTGAAGTGTGCAGAAACATTTAAACAGTTTAAAAACAAGATGGCAGCACTAGCATTCAGTCATGGGGGGGAGAGGGTGCCAGGCAGATGTAAGGAACCATTGCTGGCCTCATGCAGCCTGCAGGCTGGCAGCCCTAGGAGAGAAGGACAGAGGTTTTCCTATTGGCTTTCCCTCTTGGGCCAATGTTTACATGTGAGATTGGATGCCCCAAAATTTCCTCTGAACTGAGGTTGGGCGACATCACTGAGTCCAGCAGCTTCCTGGGGATCAGCAGATCACCCCCGGTCCTGTTCTTACTTACCCTGTTCAAATTCGGCCAGTTTTTCCTTGGCCTCATCCACTTCCTGGAGCAGAGCATCTTCCTGGAGGGGGGAGGGAGGGAGAGAAACCTTTGTCTGAACTTTCCTGACAAAAGAACCTCTTCAGGAAAGTTCCTCCATTAGCATGTTCACAGCCTGGAGAACTACTACAAGAGAATGACTCAGCCCTACCCCACCTTCCAGGGTAGAGATAAATTACCTGCCTACCATTTCTCTGCTCACCTTGACACAGAGAGTACTACATCCATCTTTCTGTGTTATACCTCTGAGGATGCCAGTCACAGCTACTGGCGAAACGTCAGGTCCTACAGTGCCAAGACCACGGCCACACAACCCGGGAAGATCTACAGCAACTAATGAACTCCGGCCGTGAAATCCTTTGACAACATTTTTTCAATATCATTGTCTGGTTGGGGGGGGGGAAGGGGTGGTAGTGGAACCTCTCTTTTCTAATGAAATCCATGGCTGGAGCAACACGGGCTGTCCTGCCCAGAACGAGTCGGTCCATGCAATCTCCAAAGTCGTTTTTCTGCAGAGGCGTTTTTGTTGAGGAGAAGAAACCGATGCCAAGATTGGGAGTTACGGGGCAGTGCGGTTCTGCCTTGGGCAGGATGCATTATTAAATGCTTGGGGCTCTTCAGCTTGGAGAAACGACAGCTGAGGGGTGACATGATCGAGGTTTATAAGGTTATGAATGGGATTGAGCAGGTTGAGAAAGAAGTACTTTTCTCCCTTTCTCACAATACAAGAACTCGTGGGCACTCCATGAAATTGCTGAGCAGTCGGGTTAGAACAGATAAAAGGAAATACTTCTTCACCCAAAGAGTGATTAACACATGGAATTCACTGCCACAGGAGGTGGTGGCAGCTACAAGCATGGACAGTTTCAAGAGGGAATGAGATAAACATCTGGAGCAGAAGTCCATCAGTGGCTATTAGCCACAGGGTATAGATGGGAACTCTCCGTCTGGGGCAGGTGATGCACTCTATTCTTGGTGCTGGAGGGGGCAGCAGTGGGAGGGCTTCTAGTATCCTGGCCCCACTGCTGGACCTCCTGGTGGCACCTGGTATATTTTGGCCGCTGTGTGACAGAGTGTTGGACTGGATGGGCCATTGGCCTGATTCAACATTGGCTTCTCTTATGTTCTTATGTTCTTATGTTCATGGGCCGTGGAAATAAACACTTTAGATAAATGGGAGAAATGAAAATATGATGGGGGATGGGGCAGGAACTTCCTGGGGCTGGGCTCCCTTTGAGTCAAAGTTTGGCAGAGTTTAGCTCCGGATTAACCTCCACAGGGATACTTTCAGAGGGTCTCTCTTCTAGACTGCAGAAGAAGAGCTTGGTCTGAGTCCAGCAACACCTTAGAACCCCAAAAGATTCTCAGGGTATGAGCTTCCAAGAGTCAAAGCTCACTTTGCCATAGACCCACAAAATCTCCCCATACTGTATTCTGTTTCGGTTTTCCTCCGTGAGAGACAGTGTGCCATTGTGGTTAGAGAGAGTCTGACCAGGATCTTTGATGCCAAGGTTCAGATCCCGCACTCTGTCGTGGACGTTTGATGGGTGTTCTTGGGCCAGTCTCCCATTCTCATCCTAATCTACCTCACAGGGTTGTTATGAGGATAAGATTGAGGAAAGCCTCCAGGATAGAGGGCCATCTGATAGCAATGCCAATTGTTTGAACTTGCTACAAAAAGAAGGAGAAGAAGAAGAAGAAGAAGAAGAAGAAGAAGAAGAAGAAGAAGAAGAAGAAGAAGAAGAAGAAGAAGAAGAGGAGGAGGAGGAGGAGGAGGAGGAGGAGGAGGAGGAGGTTGGATTTATACCCCGCCCTTCACTACCCAAAGGCATCTCAGAGCGGCTTACAAACTCCTTCCCCTTCCCCTCCCCACAACAGACACCCTGTGAGGTCAGTGGGCCTGAGAGAGCTCTGACAGAAACTGCTCTTTCTCAAGAACAGCTGTGCCAGAGCTTGTGACTGACCCAAGGTCACATCAGCAGGTGCAAGTGGAGGAGTGGGGAATCAAACCCAGTTCTCCCAGATTAGAGCCTATGCACTTAAACCACGACACCAAACTGGCTCTCGGGAACCGGGAGACTGGGAACACAGCCAAATCAGTAGAAGGGAGCATAAACTCTGTGCAGCCCTAAACGGCTCTAAAAGAGAAAATTTATTAACAATATTATGAAATGTCTTAAAGACAATAAATTTAACAATCAATGTTACAACACAAACATACAGCAAAAGAAATCATAAATGAAACCCGGCTCATAACATTGAAGGAGCCACATAGTACAGATCGATGTATAAACAATTATAGAGACATTGTAAAGTAAAGGTAAAGGTAAAGGTTCCCTTGCTCGAAAGCCAGTCGAATCCGACTCTAGGGTTGCGGTGCTCATCTCCGTTTCAAAGCCAAAGAGCCAGCGCTGTCCGAAGACGTTTCCGTGGTCATGTGGCCGGCATGACTAAACACCAAGGCGCACGGAACGCTGTTACCTTCCCACCGAAGTGGTACCTGTTTATCTACTTGCAGTTTCTTGCTTTCAAACTGCTAGGTTGGCAGGAGCTGGAACTAGAGACGGGAGCTCACTCCATCATGCGGCACTCTCGGGTCTCTACGCCTTCCAATAAGCAATGTGGCTCCAGACTCTGTATACAGCCGTGGAATCAGTAGTGCACATTAGTCATGAGACAAGGATTCCAGATGTGATCTTGTTTCGAAATCTTTTTCACTCGTGTCTGTCGTGTCAACGTCTCATATCACAAAAAAGGACAATTTCATGTGATTATCACAGACCCAAAGAGGGGTCCACAGTCTGGTGTTTAACGATCCACATAAACGGGCTCCCAATTAGATGATATTAACAAAGGTGATAACTCAAATGTAACTACTGTACTGGCCAGGTGTAATGCTATGCCCTCTGCCATTCTACATGGCAGATTTAACAAGGTTTCTTATTCGGCCAGACACTGCCCCTGCTGTAAGAAATGTGTGGAATCTATCTCCCATGTTCTCCTGCAGTGTAATTTGTATGCGGATGTAAGGAACATTTACCTACACTCTCTCCTATCCAGTATGGTGGACTGTTCTGATGCAATCAAGGTACATAGACTCTTAAATGAACTTGATTCTGGCATCACTGAGAAGGTGGCCCAGTTTCTCTGTTTGGCTTTAAAGCTGCGCCAAAGGCATCTAGAAATATAATACCCCCTCTCAGCTCCCAATTGCACAATATCAAGTCACTGAATTTTTACAGGTGTATTTTAACTTTTTTTAACTGTCTTTTAAATTGTTTAACTTGCACTGGTAATTTATGCCAATAAAGGCGAACTTGACTTGACTTGACTTGACACCAGACTGTGAACCCTCTTTGGGTCCATGGTTGAAAAAGATTTCGAAACAAGGTCACATCTGGAATCCTTGTCTCATGACTAATGTGTATTATTGATTCCACGGCTGTATACAGAGTCTGGAGACACATTGCTTATTGGAGGGCGTTTACAATGTCTCTATAATAGTTTATACGTCGAATTGTTCTACGTCGCTCCTTCAATGTTATGAGCTGGGTTTCATTTATGGGTTTTTTGCTGTATGTTTGTGTTGTAACATTGATTGTTAAATTTGTTGTCCTTAAGACAATTGATAATATTGTTAATAAAGTTTCTATTGTAGAGCAGTTTAGGGCTACACAATGTTTATACTCCCTTCTACTGACTGTGTGAACTTGGGCATAAGAACATGAGAACATAAGAGAAGCCCATCTTGAATCAGGCCAACGGCACATCCAGTCCAACACTCTATGTCACACAGTGGCCAAAATATACCAGGTGCCATCAGGAGGTCCAGCAGTGGGGCCAGGACACTGGAAGCCCTCCCACTGCTGCCCCCAGCACCAAGAATAGAGTGCATCACCTGCCCCAGAATGAAAGTTCCTATCATGAGATCATGATTACGGGAGATCATGAGATGGGAGAGCAGGAAGGGCTGCATCAATGCTTAGTTCTCATGGCCCTTTCTTACACGCCCAGGAAAATCACCGTTTTGGGGTCAGGAAGCCATTTTTCTCCAGGCCAGTTTGGCTGGAGATCCTGGAGGGTTTTTTTGATCATCTGGACATGGAACAGCAGTCACTGCAGCTATGGGGGAGAGGTATTTGTGAATTTCCTGCATTGTGCAGGCAGTTGGACTAGATAACCCTGGAGGTCCCTTCCAACTCTAGGATTCTAGGGAGAATGCTGTAAACTTCTTTGTTTCGCCACTGAGGAGAAAGGCGGGGTATAAATAACGTGAATGAAGAATTGAGAACTGTAGTATATAAAAGCAATAAAAAATGTCAAAAAAAGGAGAACCGGAGCTTCATTTTCCTATAAGGTTCCAGTTCTAACAGTTGTTGACCTCTCTGATTACCTCTGTGGATTAGCAGAGAGCGAGAGGAAGGCTGGCTTGGCAAAAGTTAGTTAAATCCCAAGTAAGGACATTTAAAAAAAATTCATGTCAGTATTGGATGTTGTAAGCACCAGCTTGGTCATCGTCCCCAGCTAGGTATAGGACCCCTTCTGCCTTTCCGCGAATGCATTCTGCGCCCCGTGGGGATGCGAAGAAAACAGAAATGAGCTGTCAAGGTATAGCAGTTTGAGTGTTGGACTGAGGAGAAGCAGGTTTGAATTCCAACTTGACTATTAAGTTCACCTGGGGACCCTGGGGTAGCCAGCCTCTCCCTTGCTCCCAGGCTAACCTACCTCAACGTGCTGTTGTGAGACAGGCCCTTAGCTACGGCCCTTAGCTTTCTTAAAGGCACAGCTCCACAAGAATTTCTCCTGTAAAGCCAGTTTGGTGTTGTGGTTAAGTGCGCGAACGCTAATCTGGGAGAACAGGGTTTGATTCCCCACTCCTCCACTTGCACCTGCTGGATGACCTTGGGCAAGCCATTCTGGCTCAGCTGTTCTTGAACCATTCAGCTGTTCTTGAACCATTCTGGCTCACCTTCTAGTGTCCTGGCCCCACTGCTGGACCTCCTGATGGCACCTGGTATATTTTGGCCACTGTGTGACAGAGTGTTGGACTAGATGGGCCATTGGCCTGATTCAACATGGGCTTCTCTTATGTTCTTATGTTCTTAAAAACAGCACTTTCTGTCAGAGCTCTCTCAGCCCCACCTACCTCACATGGTGTTTGTTGTGGGGAGGGGAAGGGTAAGCCGCTCTGAGATTCCCTTGGGTAGTGAAGGGCAGGATATAAATACAATCGCCGCCTCTTCTTCTTCTTCTTCTTCTTCTTCTTCTTCTTCTTCTTCTTCTTCTTCTTCTTCTTCTTCTTCTTCTTCTTCTTCTTCTTCTTCTTCTTCTTCTTCTTCTTCCTTTTAGCAATCATTTAAAAACACTTTTAAAGGCGTGCGCTCCTTTAAGCAGAGTGGGGTGTTGTAGTTGACTAATTCCCACATTGAGCAAGGGGGTTGGAGTAGGTGACCTCTAGAGTCCCTTCTAAATCTGTGTCAAGAAACTGGTCTCTTTGAAGAGAGTTTTTTTCTGCCCAAGTGTTAGCTTTCTTGACTATAGAAGTCTTCCCCCCACCCTGCCGTTGTTGCTTCGGCTGGCAGAAGAGATTAACTTGAAGCAACTGAGAATTGTCATCTAAAGGGGTTGACAGCTTGCAGTTTAGAGATCTCTCCTGGCCACAGCTTTCTATTGGCTGCATGGCTTTTCTTTCTGCACTGAGAACTTCAGCCTCATCCAGAAAAAAACAATTGCCCCACAAGCTACCAAATCCTGGCCAGGGGCCTGTTGTGAAAAGCAAATAGGAAAGGGAGAGCCAAGGTGCTCCTTGGAGGAAGGGGTGTACATACCTCTCCGTCTTCCTCAGAGAGGTCACTGCCAGATTCCAAAATGGCTGCAGAGGAGAACGGAGAGTCAATTGCCGCGTACACACACACACACACAAAAGCCCGGAGTCAGCCCAAGAAATGCAAAGGAGGGTCAATGCCCTGGGTAGCCTTTGGTACCAGGGCTCTTTTTGTAGCAGGAACTCCTTTGCATATTAGGCAACACACCCCTAATGTAGCCAATCCCCCAAGAGCTTACAGAGCTCTTCTTAGAGGGGCTACTCTAAGCTCTGGAAGGATTGGCTACATTAGGGGGTGTGTCGCCTAACATGCAAAGGAGTTCCTGCTACAAAAAGAGCCCTGGGTATCCCAATCCAGCAGGAGGTGCTCTGTCCGGAGAAGTGTCTGTGAGGAGCATCTTCTTCTTGATTGGTCGCCCATCACAGGAACTTTCCTCCCCTCCTCTGTTTAGGGTTGCCAACTCTGGGTTGGGAGTTTTAGGGTGGAACCTGGGGGTGGGGACCTCAGTGGGGGATGGCACCGGAGAATCCAGCCTCCGAAGCCGCCATTGTCTGCAGGGGGGACTGAGCTCTGTCGTCCAGAGGAGATCTGTTGTCATTCCAGGAGACCTCCAGCCCCCACATGGAGTTTGCAACCCCAGGGAGTGGTTACAGGCAAGCAACGCTCCCTCTAAGTTGGGGGGTTCTGTGAGCAAAAACTCCACTTTGTGAGCCGCTGGCATTAAAGTTGTGAGTGAGCGATTGGGCTGCTGCATAAATTAGTTTGCTCTGGAGCCCTCCTTCCTGAGCTAAGGCAAGAATGTGTGAGGTAAAGGTAAAGGTTTCCCTTGTTTGAAAGCCAGTCGAATCCGACTCTAGGGGTGCGGTGCTCATCTCCGTTCCCAAGCTGAAGAGCCAGCACTGTCCAAAGACGTTTCTGTGGTCAGATGGCCGGCATGCCTAGACGCCGAGGCCCATGAACGCTGCTACCTTCCCACCGAAGTGGTACCTATTTCTCTACTTGCAATTTCTTGATTTCCAACTGGCAGGAGCTGGGGCCAGAGATGGGAGCTCGCTCCGTCACGCGGCACTCGGGTCTCAAACTGCTGAACGACCGACCTTCCGGTCTGCAGCTCAGCGTCTTAACCACTTGAGGCAAAAAACGTGTGAGCCGGAGGCTAAAAACTGTGCGCTAGCTCACACTAACCCAGCTTAGAGGGAGGGAACGCTGCAGGCAAGGCGTCCCAGTTTCAGAAATGCTGGTGAGGCTGAGCAAGCGGCATTACAAGGAAGGAGAGTGAATGATGCAATTGCACTCCTCTTTTGAATGTGTGTGTGTTTGGGAGGGGGGGGGAATCCTTTCAAACAGTTGCCAAGCTGTAGGCAGAACTGTTTCCCCGGGCGACAGTCAATTGTACAGTTTTCCCTTCCTTACCTGCAAGCTGGCTGAATCCCTCCGGGGAGAGCTCCATTTGACTCCTGGTTGCCAGGCAGAAGCAGCTTGTTTCTCCTCTCCTTCAGCTCTGCCCCCCCTCTAAATATATCCACGGGGCTCCCCTGCACCAGGAGGAAGTGAAACTCCTTCCTTTTCTGAGCAAAGCCCATCGGGAACAGCCTCGGCGCTTTGCTGAGACGGCGTTTACAATAACGCCCCAGACAAAAAGAAGAGATGAAGAAGAGATTGGATTTATTCCCCACCCTTCACTACCCAAGGGAGTCTCAGAGCGGCTTATAAACTCCCTTCCCCTCCCCTCCCCACAACAGACACCCTGTGAGGCAGGTGGGGCTGAGAGAGCTCTGACAGGAACTGCTTTTTTCCAGGAACAGCTGTGCCAGGAACTGGTTGGCCCCTGTGTGAGACAGGATGCTGGGCTAGATGGACCCTCAGTGGTCTGATCCAGCAGGGTTCTTCTGAGGTTCTTATGAAGGCCTCAGCCTCTATGCCTTGTTGTTGGCCTTCCAGAGGAACTGGTTGGCCTCTGTGTGAGACAGGATGCTGGGCTAGATGGACCCTCACTGGTCTGATCCAGCAGGGCTCTTCTGAGGTTCTTATGAAGGCCTCGGCCTCTATGCCTTGTTGTTGGCCCTTCAGAGGAACTGGTTGGCCCCTGTGTGAGACAGGAGGCTGGACTGGATGGACCCTCCCTGGTCTGACCCAGCAGGGCTCTTCTGGTGTTCTTATCAGAGGAAGGCCTCAGCCTCCCTGCCCTGTTGCTGGCCCTGCAGAGGAACTGGTTGGCCGCTGTGTAAGACAGGATGCTGGGCTAGATGGACCCTCACTGGTCTGATCCAGCAGGGCTCTTCTGAGGTTCTTATGAAGGCCTCAGCCTCTATGCCTTGTTGTTGGCCCACCAGAGGAACTGGTTGGCCACTGTGTGAGACGGGATGCCAGACTAGATGAACCACTGGTCTGACCCAGCAGGGCTCTTCTGAGGTTCTTATCAGGGGAAGGCCTCGGCCTCTCTGCCCTGTTGTTGGCCCTCCAGAGGAACTGGTTGGCCTCTGCGTGAGAAGGATGCTGGACTAGATGCACCCTCACTGGTCTGACCCAGCAGGGCTCTTCTGATGTTCTAATCCAGGAAGAATTCAAAGCAATTTACAGCCTTGGTGTGAGCCAAACTTTTTTTTTTTAAAAAATTTTGGCACACACATATTGGCTACTAGTTCCTCATGTCAAGGAACGGTTCCTTATTGATATATTTAGAAAATGCTCATGGCGAAGGAGAGAATCACTGGGGATGCAGAAATCAACTTCAATATATTACGTGGATGGTGCCTTCTGATAAAGCCCTCGTAATGTTAGCACTGACCTGGAGGCCCACGCAAGCCCAGCGTTGTCAGACCTTGGAAGCCTACCAGGATTGGCTTGGGTTAGTACTGGAATGGGAGACCATAGAAAGAATTCTTAGCCACAAGGTGTAGACAGGGACTCTGGGGCAAGGGATGCTCTGTATTCTTGGTGCTTGGGGGGGGGCAACAGTGGGAGGGGCTTCTAGTGTCCTGGCCCCACTGCTGGACCTCCTGATGGCACCTGGCATTTTTGGCCACTGTTGGACTGGATGGGCCACTGGCCTGATCCAACATTGGCTTCTCTTATGTTCTTCTAGATGGAACACTCTGTCGGGGACAAGGGATGCTCTGTGTTCCTGGTGCTTGTGGGGGGCAGCAGTGGGAGGGCTTCTGGTGTCCTGGCCCCACTGCTGGACCTCCTGATGGCACCTGGTATTTCTGGCCACTGTGTGACACAGAGTGTTGGACTGGATGGGCCATTGGCCTGATCCAACACGGGCTTCTCTTATGTCCTTATGTTCTTAAGTCCAGGTTTGCTATGCAGAGGCAGCCAATGGCAAACCACCTCTGTTCACCTCTTGCCTTGAAAACCGCAGGGCTCTTTTTGTAGCAGGAACTCCTTTGCATATTAGGCGACACACCCCTAATGTAGCCAATCCTCCAAGAGCTTATAGAGCTCTTCTTACAGGGGTTACTGTAAGCTCTAGGAGGATTGGCTACATTAGGGGGTGTGTGACCTAATATGCAAAGGAGTTCCTGCTACAAAAAGAGCCCTGGAAAACCATATCAGGTCGCCATAAGCTAGCTGTGATTTTATAGAACCACAGAATCACAGAGTTCGGAGGGGTCCTAGAGGCCATCTAGTCCAACCCCCTGCTCAATGCAGGACCAGCCTACAGCCTCCCTGACAAGGGTTTGTCCAGCCACTGCTTGAAGGCTGCCAGTGAGGGGGAGCTCACCGCCTCCCCAGGCAGCTGATTCCACTCTTGCACAACTCTGACTGTCAAAAAGTTTTCCCTCCTGTCCAGCCGGGACCTTCCCGCCCTTCATTTAAACCCCGTCTTGTGAGTCTTCTCCTCTGCTGCCCACAGGAACAGCTCCCTGCCCTCCTCTAAGTGATGCAGCCCTTCAGATACTTCAAGAGAGCCATCCTGTCCCCCCCACCTCCTCTCCTCCAGATTGGACATTCCCAAGAAGTCCCTCGGCCTTTCCTCGTAGGGCTTCTTCGTCTCCAGGCCCCTGGTCATCCTCGTTGCTCTCCTCTGCACCTACTCTGTTCTGTCCACATCCTTTCTGAAGGGAGGCCTCCAGAACTGGACATAATACTCCAGGTGCAGCCTGACCAAGGCAGTCTACAGAGGGACTAGGACATCTTGCAATTTGGATGTTATGCCTCTGTCGATAAACACCCCAAGATCACATTCGCCTATTTTGTCACTGCATCACATTGGCTGCTCATATTTGACAGCACTCTCCGCCAACAATCTATCAGTCATGACCTGGATGGCTCAAATCTTGTCAGATTTCAGAAGCGAAGCAGGATTGGTCCTGGTTAGTGCTTAGATGGGGGACCACCAAGGAAGTACAGGGTTGCTGTGCAGAGTCGGGCAATGGCAAACCACTCATCGCCTCTCGCTTTGAGAACCCTCCAGGGTTGCCGTAAGTCGGCCGTGACTTGATGGCACTTTCCACCACTAACGTTCTGTCCCACGTAGAGATGTGAAGGCAAGGGAAAAAACTGGAAAAATTCAGAAAAAAACTGTTTGCCCCCAGTTTTTTTTCCCCCCTGAAGCCTTTTTTGTTTTTTTCCGAAAAATTGGAAAAATTGAAAAAAGAAAAAAAAAAGATTATGAAATGTTTTATTTTAACATGACGAATAAAATATTTTAAGAGAAGCTTGTTTCAATCCCGGCAAACCTTCAGTTTTTGTTGTTGTTCAGTCGCACAGTCGAGTCCGACTCTTCGCGACCCCATAGACCAGATTACGCCAGGCCCTCCTGTCTTCCGCTGTCCGCTGAAGTCTGCTCAATTTCATGTTTGTTGCATCGATGACACTGTCTAACCATCTCATCCTTTGCCGTCCCCTTCTTCTTTGACCTTCAATCTTTCCCAGCATCAGGGTCTTCTCCAGTGAATGCTCCCTTCTCATTTGGTGGCCAAAGTATTTGAGCTTCAGCTTCAGGATCTGGCCTTCAAGGGAACAGTCAGGGTTGATTTCTTTTAGGATTGACTGATTTGATCTCCTTGCAGTCCAAGGGACTCTCAAGAGTCTTCTCCAGCACCATAGTTCAAAAGAATCTATTCTTCGGCGCTCGGCCTTCCTTATAGTCCAACTCTCGCAGCCATACATTACTACGGGGAATACCATTGCTTTGACCATGCGGACTTTTGTTGGCAAGGTGATGTCTCTGCTTTTTATCATGCTGTTTAGGTTTGCCATCGCTTTCCTCCCAAGGAGCAGGTGTCTTTTAATTTCATGGCTGCAGTCACCATCTGCAGTGATCTGGGATCCTAGGAACGTGAAGTCTGTCACTACTTCTACGACTTCCCCTTCTATTTGCCAAGGAGTGATGGGGCCAGATGCCATGATCTTAGTTTTTTTGATGTTGAGCTTCAAGCCCACTTTTGCACTCTCCTCTTTCACTCTGAGCAAGAGGCTCTTTAGGTCCTCTTCACTTTCTGCCATCAGAGTGGTATCGTCTGCATATCTGAGGTTATTGATCTTTTCCCCAGCAATCTTAACTCCAGTTTGTGATTCATCCAGGCCAGCATTTTGCATGATGTACTCTGCATATAAATTAAATAAGCAAGGTGACAATATACATCCTTGTCGTACTCCTTTTCCTATGCTAAACCAATCAGTTGTTCCATATCCGGTTCTAACTGTTGCTTCTTGACCCTTATACAGGTTTCTCAGGAGACAGGTGAGGTGGTCTGGTACTCCCATCTCTTTAAGAACCTGCCATAATTTATTGTGATCCACACAATCAAAGGCTTTAGCATAGTCAATGAAGCAGAAGTAGATGTTTTTCTGGTACTCTCTTGCTTTCTCCATAATCCAGCGAATGTTGGCAATTTGATCTCTAGTTCCTCTACCTCTTCGAAACCCAGCTTGTACTTCTGGCAGTTCTCTATCCACGTACTGTTGGAGCCTAGCTTGTAGGATTTTGAGCATGACCTTGCTAGCGTGTGAAATGAGTGCAATTGTGCGATAGTTTGAACATTCTTTGACGTTGCCCTTCTTTGGGATTGGAATGTAAACTGACCTTTTCCAATCCTGTGGCCACTGTTGTGTTTTCCAAATTTGTTGGCAAATTGAGTGCAGCACTTTAACAGCATCTTCTTTTAAGACTTTGAATAACTCAGCTGGGATACCATCACCTCCACTAGCTTTGTTGTTAGTAATGCTTTCTAAGGCCCATTTAACTTCGCTTTCCAGGATGTCTGGCTCGAGGTCAGTGATTATACCATCGTGGTTGTCAAGGACATTGAGGTCCTTCTTGTATAGTTCTTCTGTGTCTTCTTGCTATCTTTTCCTAATCTCTTCTGCTTCTGTTAGGTCCCTACCGTTTTTGTCCTTTATCATGGCCAGCTTTGCATGGAACGTTCCCTTGATTTCTCCAATTTTCTTGAAGAGATCTCTAGTCCTTCCCAATCTATTGTTTTCCTCTATTACTCTGCATTGTTCATTCAGGAAAGCCTCCTTATCTCTCCTTGCTGTTCTCTGGAAATCTGCATTAAATTGGGCAAATCTTTCCTTATCCCCATTGCCTTTAGCTTTCCTTCTTTCCTCTGCTATGCTCTTCAGTTTTTAGAGGCCCATAATAACTGTGATCATGGCAGACACAACAGAGTAGCTGCAGAAGCAGAGGCTGAAACTGATACTGATAATCACAGCTCAGAAAAATGATTCTGATTAAATTTCACGCCCATTCGTGGAAACTTAGTCCCACGCTCCCTTCTGTACACTTCCCCCTCTTCAGTTCTTTTTATGAGAATGGGGTTTTTTATTTTTATTTAATACTGTGGAAAGGAAATATGAATAATTGTTACTTCTGGATTTTTAAAAATAGTTTTGTGGAAGTGTTTTTGGCTGTTCCACATGAACTAGTGAACAGTTCAGGAGATTGTCACTCCATTTGTTACAATTACAAATAAATATTATAAAAAAAATAAATTCTGTTTGTAATAATTGTTTGGATACCCTATATTTTTAATATGCTAGTTGTGATAATTTCATGCCAAGTAAAATTGTCCATAGTCATATTTTATGTTCCTAAAGTAACAGAGTGACTTTCAATCTGGAAAAGAAACAAAAAGTGCTAATGTAGCATTTTTTTCAATTTTTCCAAAACTTTCCATATTTTTCTGGGAAAAACCCGGAAAAAACCTGGGTTTTTTCCTGAGCTTCAAAATTTCCCGAAATTTTACATCTCTAGTCCCACGTGAGACGTCATTTTCTGAGAAACCAATTCACGCCTTTATACTGATTTAAACATGTCACCAGCTGAGACTTTGTGCATGCACCCAATCTAATTGAAACTGGGCTGCCATCTGTGCCAAGCAATCATGTTTCCCCCCAGAGCTGCTTGGCCCAGGCGGCAGCCCATTTTCAGCAAGGCACATGCAAATCCCCACTGGTGTAGTGGTTAAGTGCGCAGTCTCTAATCTGGGAGAACTGGGTTTGATTCCCCCACTCCTCCACTTGCACCTGCTGGATGACCTTGGGCAAGCCATAGTTCTGATAAGAGCTGTTCTTGAAAAAGAGCCATTTCTATCAGAGCTCTCTCAGCCCCACCTTCCTCACGGGGTGTCTGTTGTGGGGAGGGGAAGGGAAAGGAGTTTGTAAGCTGCTCTGAGACTCCTCTGGGTAGTGAAGGGTGGGACATAAATCCAATCTCCTCCTCCTCCTCCTCTTCCTCCTCCTCCTCCTATGCCTAATGGAGAAGTCAGGCCTGCCTGTTCTGCCATCAGTAGGCAGGGAGGCCCTGGCAACTCTAGACTGGCGGAGTCTCTCCGGGGTCTCAGGCGAAGGTCTTTCACATCCCCTCCTACTGCTTGGTCATTCTAATTGGGGTGGTGCCACTGAGCCATCGCCCCCCCTGGATAGTTTCTGTTCCTTTGTTTAAAGTACAATACTTTACCCATTTCTCTAATTTTGTAATTTTTTTCTTGCACCCTTGGTTGCATTTCTCTGCTCTGACGGCATGGCTTTCATTTTACAATCTGCTTTGAGCCTCAGCAGGGAAGATGGATCACGAATTAAGTAAGAGAACAAGTTCAAGAGGAGCTTCTTGTTTCTCAGCTCAGATGTCGCTCTCCTCGGTGGGGCTTGGGCTCGTTTCCTCCCTCACGCACCAGTTCCTCTTCCGACTTCCCACAACAGACGTGAAGTGCTTTTAAGAGAAAAGTTAGGCTGGGAGATTTATGAGAACTGGGACTTTTTTAAAAAACAAAACAAAAACCCAGCAACATTGCTGGGCATAAAGAACCTCAGAAGAGCCCTGCTGGATCAGGCCAGGGGTCCATCATGTAGTCCAGCCTTCTGTCTCATACGGTGGCCAGCCAGTTCCTCTGGAGGGCCAGCAACAGGGCAGAGAGCCCGAGGCCTTCCCCTGATAAGAACCTCAGAAGAGCCCTGCTGGATCAGACCAGTGATGATCCATCTAGTCCAGCATCCCGTCTCACACAGTGGTCAGCCAGTTCCTCTGCAGGGCCAGCAACAGGGCAGGGAGGCTGAGGCCTTCCTCTGATAAGAACATCAGAAGAGCCTTGCTGGGTCAGACCAGGGAGGGTCCAACCAGTCCAGCCTCCCGTCTCGCACAGTGGCCACCCAGTTCCTCTGGAGGGCCAACAACAGGCCAACAACATTGGAAGAGCTCTGCTGGATCAGACCAGTGAGGGTCCATCCAGTCCAGCCTCCTGTCTCACACAGTGGCCAACCAGTTCCTCTGGAGGGCCAACAACAGGGCACATAGGGCGAGGCTGTCCCCTGATAAGAACATCAGAAGAGCTCTGTTGGATCAGACCAGTGAGGGTCCATCTAGTCCAGCCTTCCATCTCAACCAGTTCCTCTGGACGGCCAACACAGGGCAGAGAGGCAGAGGCCTCTCCCTGAGAAGAAACTCAGAAGAGCCCCGCTGGGTCAGACCAGTGGCCCATCTAGTCCAGCATCCTGCCTCACACAGGAGCCAACCAGTTCCTCTGGAGGCCAACAACAGGTTACAGAGGCCGAGGCCTTCCCCTGATGTTGAGTCCTGGCTCTGGGATACAGATGTTCACTCCCTTTGCATGTGGAGGTTCCCCTCAGTTGCCATGGCTAGTAGTCTTTGATAGACTTATCTTCCATGAATCTGTCTAATCCCCTTTTCAAGCTTTTTATCCCTGTGGCCCTTCCAACGTCCTCTGGCAGCGAATTCCACGTTTTCATCACTCTCAAGTAGTATTTCCTTTTTTCTGTCCTGAACCTACTGCCCATCGGCTTCATTGGATGCCCTCAAGTTCATGTATTTTGGGAGAGGGAGAAAAATTTCTCATTGTCAACTCTCTGCAACTGTGTGCATGATTTTATAAACCTCCATCATGTCCCTCCTTAGTTGTAATCATAGAAATGGGTGCACAACCTATCAGAAAGTTCTCCTGTGCAAACTGCATCTGAGTGAATGGGAGACGTGGAAGAGCAGTGACCTCACGGGTCTCCTTTGTGCCTTGGGAACAGAAGAAGAAGAAGAGATCAGATTTATACCCCGCCCTTCACTACCCAAAGGAATCTCAGAGTGGCTTACAAACTCCTTTTCCTTCCCCTCCCTACAACAGACACACCCTGTGAGGTACGTGGGGCTGAGAGAGCTCTGACAGAAACTGCCCTTTTTCAAGAACAGCTGTGCTGGAACTATGGCTTGCCCAAGGTCATCCAGCAGCTGCAAGTAGAGGAGTGGGGAATCAAACCTGGTTCTCCCAGATTAGAGTCCTCCCACTTAACCACTGCACCAGATTGCCCAGGAGGCTGACGAGAAGCCCTGGGATTGGCAGTCTCGCTGCTTCCAGACTACCGAATGCTTTCATTAACACAGACTAGTTTTTCAGGTAAATAACGGCTGCAAAGGTGCCCTTCAGCATCTACCCCCCGCCCCCAGCTTGCGTGGATGCTCTCCGCTGCCCAGGTTCCCAGCCTTCTCATCTTCTGCACACTGCACATTGGTGGGTATGCGAAAAAATAATTGTTCAAAATGTGGTGTTAAGTTGGTTTGCCTCCGTCTCGTGGTCTCTCCCTGGACCACAGGAATTGATTTGGACAACCACAGCCGCTACAACACACTGGCTTTCCACAGGTTCCTTTTAAAAGCTCGGTTTGCATGCTACAGTGCATGCCTGTACATCTTGCCTGCACATGTACTCGTCTGTTTGTAAGGAAGAGCCAACACACATTCCGTTCACGAATGAAACTGGGGGCTAGTACCTGGATACATGCGGGATTTGCATTACATGTTCTGCCGTTCATGCACTGAATACAGCGTGAGAATAACTCAGCATGCATACAAGGAGAAATCAGATGTATGCTGTACGTTTAAGTGTAAGGATGTGTCGCTGGCAGGCAAGATCAAGTTAATTCATGCCGTGGTATTCCCTGTTACTATGTATGGCTTAGGGTGCGTTCAGACGGGCAGCTAATCCCGCCATTGGCCCGGCTCAGATTTGATCCCGATCTTTTTTATCCGGTGTTGCACGACCAGACAGCTCCCCCCGTGAATGAAATGAGTCCCGGCCAGGCCTCTTTTTGTAGAAAAGGCCCACCAGGAACTCATTAGCATAACAGCCCACACCCCTGACAGCACAGCTCATTAGCATAACAGGCCACACCCCTATGTTACCAGAAGTGTGGTCATCCAGCCACACCCACCTTTTGCTTCTTATTCTGTTTACCTTGTTTGTTCAGGGCTTCTTTTGGAGCAGGAACTCCTTTGCATGTTAGGCCACCCCCATCCAATGTAGCCAATCCTAATGAGTTCCTGCTGTTGGACATGGCCTGTCATGCTAATGAGTTCCTGCTGGGTGTGGCCAACTCAGGAGCCAGCCGGAACTCCGTTCCTGTGCGTTCCTGCCCAAAAATTCCCCTGGTCCCGGCCATCCCTTCTGCCCTGAAGATCTGGGTCAGTGGAGGGACCACTTTGCTTGGGGAAAGTCCTACGTTGTCCTCCCTCGAGGTCCAATTTCAGTTAATGAGATTCATTAATTTACTAGCCCATTGATTACCATGAAGTTGTCCTGAATGCTTGAGCTGAGCTCTGCGGCTATTGCGTGTTTATGCGTTTATGTGCATATTGCTTGGCAGGGCTTTTTTGTAGAAAAAGCCCAGCAGGAACTCATTAGCATAATAGGCCACACCCATCAGTAGAAACACATTAGCATATTAGACCACACCATGACAGCACAGCTCATTAGCATGTTAGGCCACACCCCCATGTTACCAGAAGTGTGGCTATCCAGCCACACCCACCTTTTGCTTCTTATTCTGTTTACCTTGTTTGTTGTCAAAACCCAGGGCTTTTTTTTTGGAGCAGGAACTCCTTTGCATGTTAGGCCACACAGCCCTAATGTAGCCAATCCTAATGAGTTTCTGCTGTTGGGTGTGGCCTGTTATGCTAATGCGTTCCCACTGGGCGTGGCCAACTCAGGAGCCAGCCGGAACTCCGTTCCTGTGTGTTCCTGCCCAGAAATAGCCCTGTTGCTTGGAGATATTTTTTAAAATGGCAGCTATTCAGGATGATTGCGCCCTGGAACAATCAGATGGAGGAAAGTCTGTCAGTGGCCCATTGGCAAGCAACAGCACTGGACTTTCACCGGTATCTTTTAAGTATGGCTCCCTGGCGGGGCAAAATGGGCTGATCATGGAAGCGGCACCTTTCCCAGATGTTGCGATCTGATCGTTCCCTTTCAATCTGGCAGAAATTGTTGCCCGGGTCAGATGTAAAGACCCGTCTGAACATGACCTTCGAAAGCTGAACAACGAAGAAAGTTGACATGAAGAAAGTGGATTCGTTTGAAATGTGGTGCCGGAGGAGAGTTTTATGGATATGATGGAATGCCAAAAAGATAAATAAGAGGGTTCTAGATCAAACCAAGCCAGGACTCTCCCTAGAAACTAAAACAACTCAACTGAGGTCCTTGTATGTTGCTCACAGCAAAAGAAGAGTCACTGGTTAAGACCGTAATGCTAGAAGAAGAAGAAGAAGAAGAAGAAGAAGAAGAAGAAGAAGCAGGAGAAGCAGGAGAAGAAGGAGAAGGAGAAGAAGAAGAAGAAGAGACTGGATTTATACCCTGCCCAAAGGTGTCTCAGAGCGGCTTACAAACTCCTTTCTCTTCCCCTCCTCACAACAGACACCCTGTGAGGGAGGTGGGGCTGAGAGAGCTCTGACAGAAACTGCTCTTTTTCAAGGACAGCTCTTGTCAGAACTACGGCTTGCCCAAGGTCATCCAGCCAGGTGCAAGTGGAGGAGTGGGGAATCAAACCCAGTTCTCCTGGATTAGGGTCCACGTACTTAACCATGACACCAAACTGGCTAGGAAAAGCTGAAGGCGGCAGGGAAAGAGGAAGACCAAACAGGAAACGGATTGACTCAGTCAAGGAAGCCACGGAGGCCCTCCGTTTGCAAGGCCCGAGCAAGGCTGGTAACGAGAGGACATTTTGGAGGTCATCAGTTCAGAGGGTCAGTGTTGTGTATTGAAAGATGAATCAAGCCTATCTTTTCCTATGTTAAGCTTGATTCTGGAATGTGGATTCTAAGCTGTAGCATTCGTATTGGTCGGTTTCTGCGAAACCAGTGTAAATAGCCAATCACTGTGTGACAATGTTGCAAAGCGGGAACAGTTGTGATTGGACCTTAACTCTGCACTGCCATTGGTCCGTTAACTATTTATGGGTGTGGCTTTGACAGCCGGGAGAGTTTAAAAAGGAGCTGTGCTCCACTGTCTGTGTTGTGTGTTCCTGAGTTGGAGTTTGCTGTTGAATAAAGCTGAATCACTTGTTGAGCTTACTTCGTTGTTGAGTCTCATACTTAACAAATTGGCGACGAGGATGGGATGCTAGAGCGGGTAGGCAGCCCCGCTGAACCGAGATCGCAACGGCAGACGAGGACACACACCCGGCCGAGCCGGCTGAGGCTCCACGAGTAGAAGTGGCAGCACCGACAGCCCCGATGGCCGTCAACCCGGCGTTCGAAGCGTTCGACCCGGCGACGGAGGACTGGGACTCTTACCTGGCACGGTTCGAGTTCCACCTCCAGGCGAATCAGATAACAGATGAGGCGAGAAAGAAGGCGACGCTCCTGAGCTCGTGCGGCAAGGCCGCCTTCGACATCGCCCGATCCCTGGTCGCTCCGACTGAGCTGAGTGCAGCGACGTGGGCTGAGATCACGGCCAAGCTCAAAGGCCATTTCTCGCCACAACCGTCTCGGATAGCGTGCCGGCACGCCTTTTACAAGCGGTGCCAAGGGCCTTCCGAGTCTATCGCTGAGTACGTCACTGCCTTGCGGAAAGCGGCAAGGCCATGTGAGTTCACAGATCTGGAAGACGCCCTCCTCGACCGTTTGGTGTGCGGCCTTCGAGACGAGCGCCTGCAACAGCGTCTTTTTGCCCGCACCCAACTGACGTATGCGGTTGCCTACGCCGAGGCTATCGCAGCGGAGGCCGCGGACAAGTTGACGCGAGAGGTCCGACAGCGGCAGACCCAGGTCAGCAAGGAGCCTGCAGTTCACCGGCAGTCCGCCTGCGAGTCTGACAGCGACGCCGACGGCGTGTGCCGAACTCGGGAGACACGCCCACCGCGGACCAGACCGAGAACTTCGACGACCCGTCCCTGCGCAGGCTGCGGCGGCAACCACGACAGAGACCTCTGTCGGGCTAGAGAGCTCATCTGCCACTCCTGCGGGAAGCGAGGTCATCTGGCTCGAGTTTGCCGGGCTGCGAGGAAATCGCCACCGTCTTCGCGACGAGCAGACCCCAAGGTTCGGCCATCAGATGACAGCAGAACGTCCGATTGCCACCAGACTGACACCTGCCCTTCAACCGTCCTGGCGACCGGTGACAAGGCCACTCGGAAAATTCACGTCACGCTTCGGTTGGATGGCGTTCCGTGTACGATGGAGGTGGACTCAGGCTCATCCGTCACCGTCATCTCCACCGAAACATGGCAGCGCTTATTTCCGAGGAGGAGCCGACGTCGCCTGTCTCCAGTAACAACGCGTCTCACCGATTTCCAGGGACGACGCATTCCGTTGGCGGGACGAGCTACCTTCCAGGTGGAGTTCAAGGAGCGGAAGGCTGAGCTGTCCCTCCTGGTTGCAGAGGGTGAGAGGGTCAGTTTGTTGGGCCTTGATTGGTTCGAGGCTCTAGGTATTGCCATCTCTGGCATTAACAGCATTTGCAACAATAAAAGGGAGTCTTTGTATCAAGAGTTCCCTGAAGTTTTTGGGGAAGGGCTTGGGTTATATACGGGGCCCCCCGTTTCTTTTGATTTAGACCCTTCAGTGCGTCCCATACGGCTGAAGTACAGGAAGGTACCCCTCGCTCTTAAGGCGAAGATCGAGGCAGAGCTGGACAAGCTAGTGGATCAGGGTATCCTCGAGCCGGTGCCCTATGGTCGGTGGGAGACTCCCATAGTAACGCCCGTAAAGGCAGACGGGTCGATACGCATATGCGCTGATTATAAGTGTACAGTGAACAAAGCGCTCCAGCAGCACTCCTACCCAGTGCCGGTCATCAGCCATGTGTTGGCTTCGCTGGGAGGAGGAAAAGTTTTCGCCAAACTTGACTTAGCCCAAGCCTATCAGCAGTTGCCCGTAGACGATGCAACTGCTGACGCCCAGACCATAGTGACCCACAAGGGGGCGTTTCGGGTCAAGAGACTACAATTTGGGGTTAACGTAGCCCCGGGCATTTTCCAGGGCTTGATGGAGGGGCTCCTGCGTGGGCTACCTGGAGTCGTGCCCTATTTTGACGACGTTCTGGTGGCAGGCTCTGACGAGTGCGAACTCATGGCTCGGCTCAGAGCAGTACTAGGCCGGTTTAAAGAAGCCGGGCTGAGGGTCAAACGCTCTAAATGTGTGGTTGGAGCAGACAGAGTGGAGTTCTTGGGATTCCTGATTGACGCGGATGGAGTCCATCCTACACCGGACAAGGTATCCGCCATCAAGAACGCGCCCCCGCCACGGTCAAAGAAGGATCTCCAGTCGTTCCTGGGGATCCTAAACTTTTATCATGCCTTCCTGCCCCACAAGGCATCGGTTGCAGAACCCCTGCATGCTCTGCTCCACAAGAACGCAAAGTGGGAGTGGGGAGAGCGGCAGGAACGAGCGTTCACGGGCGTTAAAGAACTCCTCTCGTCTAGTGCGGTGCTGACCCACTTTGACGAGAACAAACTCTTGGTGCTTGCGGCTGACGCGTCACCCTACGGGGTGGGCGCCGTTCTTAGCCACCTCATGCCGGATGGATCGGAAGCACCGATCGCTTTCTACTCGCGATCACTTACAGCGGCGGAGAAGAACTATGCCCAGATCGACAAGGAGGGCCTCGCCCTAATCGCCGGAATTAAAAAATTCCATGACTTTGTTTATGGGCGGAGGTTCCTCCTTGTAACAGATCACAAGCCGCTTCTGGGCATCTTCTCCCCGGACCGACAGACGCCGAATATACTGTCCCCCAGGATGTTGAGGTGGGCAGTATTCATGTCGGCGTATGACTTTGAGCTTGAGCACCGCCCGGGGAAGGCTATCGGGCATGCCGACGCCCTGAGCCGTTGCCCCGCACCACTGGGCAACCACGAACTTGAGCCTGAGTTGGACATTTTGGCGCTCGAAGAGCTCCCGGAGGCACCAGTAACCTCCTCAGACATTGCCGCTGCGTCGGCTAAGGACCCTGTGCTTGCCCGTGTCCTTAATTGGGCATGGAGGGGGTGGCCGGTAGGAAAAATGGCGCCTGAATTCAAACCGTTCGTTTCGCGCCAGAACGAACTATCGGTAACGAAGGGCTGTTTGCTTTGGGGGAGTCGGGTGGTGATTCCCGCCAAGCTGAGGGAGGATGTTTTGGAGGCGTTACATGTGGGCCACCCTGGCATGGTTCACATGAAAGCCCTCGCCAGAGGGTATGTGTGGTGGCCGAAGCTGGACGAGGACATTGAGGCCTGGGTAAGGCAGTGTATGGAGTGTCAACAGTCCCGTCCAGAACCACCACAGGCTCCCATTCAGCCCTGGAGAAAACGAGGAGGCCCTGGTCACGCCTCCATATTGATTTTGCGGGACCATACCATGGGCAAATGTTTTTTATTTGTGTAGATAGTTACTCTAAATGGTTAGAGGTGATACCCATGAGGTCAACAGGGTCCGGGGCAGTCATCAATGCCCTCCGGAGGTTGTTTTCGACCCACGGGCTGCCGGACTGTTTGGTCTCGGACAACGGGCCACAGTTCGTGTCAGCGGAATTTGAAAAATTCCTTAAAGACAACCTCATCCGCCATGTGACTTCTGCGCCGTTCCATCCGGCCTCCAACGGTCAGGCCGAACGGATGGTACGGACGGCGAAGGAGTCACTTGGGCGCCTGACGTGTGGGGACTGGAGCCAGAAGATTGCCTCTTTCCTCCTGAGGCAACACATCACCCCCTGTTCAACAACGGGGAGGAGCCCAGCTGAACTTTTAATGGGCCGTAAGTTGGCTACCCTACTGGACCGACTGCACCCTGACCTTGACAGGTCCAAGCAGCGGTCAGAGACCCCAGAGCAGGGGAGAGTGTTCTTGGTTGGGGACAAGGTGTTTGCCCGCAATTATGCGGAAGGTCACAGATGGCTACCAGCCGTGGTCACAAAGGTGGCAGGGTCCAGGTTGTATGTGGTCCGGCTTCCCAGCGGACGGGAGATACGCCGCCACATTGACCAGCTCAGAGAGCGCTGGGCAGACTCAAGCGCCGAGTCAGTGCCCGAGCCTGAGCTGGTCCCCGTCCAGGAAGGGCCTCCCGGCGAGGAGGTGAGTACTGCGGATCGAGATTCGGAGTCTGGGGAGCCCCCAACTCCAGTGCCTGAGACCCCTGTGTTAGTGTCCCCTGACTCTCCTGCGAGAGAGACCATCGGAGTCCCCGAAGAGTGTGCCGCTCCACCGCCATCGGAGCAGAGACCGCTGCGCCGGTCAAACCGAAGCCGAGGTGCCCCTCCCTACCTGAAAGATTATGTTTGGAAGGGAAATGCTCCATCTTAGGGGGAGGAAATTGTTGTGTATTGAAAGATGAATCAAGCCTATCTTTTCCTATGTTAAGCTTGATTCTGGAATGTGGATTCTAAGCTGTAGTATTCGTATTGGTCGGTTTCTGCGAAACCAGTGTAAATAGCCAATCACTGTGTGACAATGTTGCAAAGCGGGAACAGTTGTGATTGGACCTTAACTCTGCACTGCCATTGGTCCGTTAACTATTTATGGGTGTGGCTTTGACAGCCGGGAGAGTTTAAAAGGAGCTGTGCTCCACTGTCTGTGTTGTGTGTTCCTGAGTTGGAGTTTGCTGTTGAATAAAGCTGAATCACTTGTTGAGCTTACTTCGTTGTTGAGTCTCATACTTAACAGTCAGCATACATCAGAAGTGACTTGAGGACACTTAACACAGAGACATGCTGTCTATGCATTTGGTGTAACCTGTGAGCAGGGCAATAGTGTGACCACATTGGAGAAAGCCTGACGTAAAGCTGTGAGTAGAGGCAACTGGCAGACGAATTGGGTTGTGTGCAATGCTCCCTCTAAGTTGTGGGGTCTTGTGAGCAAAAATTCTACGTCATGAGCTCCTGGCATTAAAGCTGTGAGCGAGCGATTTGGCTGCTGCATCAGTTGGTAAGCTCTGGAGCCATCCCTTCCTGAGCGAAGACAAAAATGTTTGAGCTGGAGGCTCAAAAACGGTGAGCTGGCTCACACTAACTCAGCTTAGAGGGAATACTGGTTGTGTGTCAGATGCATCATTGTGGTGATTCTGGGAACTGTAGTTTGGCCACCAGTTCTGGCCTGGGAGACTGCACCTAAAATCTATGTGATACCATACAGCGTGCCCTCTGAAATGGCAAACTGGTCCCTGTAGTCTCTGGTCTCTGTAGTCCGGAGATCAATTGTAATTCTGGGAGAACTCAAGGCCCTACCTGGAGGTTGGCAACCCCAGTGCACCCCTTCACTCCCCCCCCCGGCCCTCCTTGTTTGCTCTGATGATCAAATTCGACTGTTTATGTGTGTGGTTGGGTTCAACCCTCAAAAAACCGGCAGCTGTCCGTCGAGCGGTGCCTGAGGTTCACAGAGATTCGTGGCCAGAGGAAATTATTTATTCCACCAGCTCAGCTCTGTGGGGGAGAGAACCTGGCTGCTTGAGACAGACAAGGGGGTTCAGCCTCCAGGGTCAAGCACCCAAGTCTGTAGGAAGAGAATGGGAACGGGCTTTACGGAACAGCCGTCCGTGTGTCCTCAGTGCGGGGTGGCGGTGGTCATCGGTGGATATTAGCCACAAGGTGATGCTCTGTCTTCTGGGTGCTTGGACGGGGGCAACAGTGGGAGGGCTTCTGGTGTCCTGGCCCCACCAGTGGACCTCCTGATGGCATCTGGTATTTTTGGCCACTGTGTGACACAGAGTGTTGGACTGGATGGGCCATTGGCCTGATCCAACATTGGCTTCTCTGATGTTCTTATGTCTGGGGCAAGGGATGTTCTGTATTCTTGGTGCTTGGGGAGGGGGTCAACAGTGGGAGGGCTTCTAGTGTCCTGACCCCACTGCTGGACCTCCTGATGGCACCTGGTATTTTTGGCCCCTGTGTGACACAGAGTGTTGGACAGGATGGGCTATTGGCCTGATCCAACATTGGCTTCTCTGATGTTCTTATATGGAACAGAGGTCCATCAGTGGCTATGAGCCACAAGGTATAGATAGGAACTCTCAGTCTGGGGCAAGGGATGCTCTGTATTCTTGGTGCTGGGAGGGTCAACAGTGGGAGGGCTTCTGGTGTCCTGGCCCCACTGCTGGACCTCTTGATGGCACCTGGTATTTCTGGCCACTGCATGACAGAGTGTTGGACTGGATGGACCCTTGGCCTGATCCAACATTGACTTCTCTTATGTTCTTATGTCTGGGGCAAGTGATGCTCTGTAGTCTTGGTACTTAGGGGGGCAACAGTGGGAGAGCTTCTAGTGTCCTGGCCCCACTGCTGGACCTCCTGATGGCACCTGGTATTTTTGGCCACTATGTGACACAGAGGGTTGGACTGGATGGGCCATTGGCCTGATCCAACATTGGCTTTTCTTATGTTCTTATGTTCCTAACCGTTAGGATGGAGGTCACCAACTTTTTTTGAGTCTGTGGGCAGATTTGGAATTCTGACATGGTGTGGTGGGCATAGTGATGTCGGCATCCAGGAGGTGAAATCGGAGTTCAGTTCCCCTGGAGAAAGTAGCTGCTTTGGAGGGGGGACTCTGTGGCATGGCGCTGAGGCCACCGTCCTCCCCAGGCTCCATCCCCAAATCTCCAGGAGTTTCCCAACCTGGATCTGGCAACCCCACCCCCGCCCATTCCCCACTGGTTGTCGTGTGGGACCTGGCAACGCTGGCTACTATAAAATGGCTGCCATGGGAGGCAGAGCCGGGCGCAAAATGGCTGCCGCAGTTGACCTTCAGTCACACAGTGAAGATCCTTGTGCTGTGATGGCGGCTGCCGCCAAAGCAACATTTTTAAAAAACCTGCACAGCCCATCAAATCTCCAACCGCCAATCAGAAGCCCTGCCCCCCCCGCACACTCCCTCAAAACACTTGGTGGGCACGAAGATGATGAAGTAGAAGAGGTTGGGTTTATACCCTACCCTTCACTCAGAGTCTCAGAGCGACTTACAATCCCTTTCCCTTCCCCTCCCCACAACAGACACCCTGTGAAGTAGGCGGGGCTGAGAGAGCTCTCTTGAGAACTGCCCTTGAGAGAACAGCTCTGAAAGAACTTGTGACTGAGCCAAGGTCACCCAGCTGACTTCATGAGGAGGAGGGGAATCAAACCCAGTTTCTTCAGATTAGAATCCTCCGCTCTTAAACAGTACACCAAACTGACTCTATATTGTGTTTTAATGCTGGTTTAATTTAACTCTGTATTGAGTTTTAACACTGGTTTAGTTTAACTTGTGTTTAATTAAAGTTAATTAAATTAATTCAATTTGGGGGCCAGCCCAGGAGGGAGGGCCCCCGGAAGAAACGTGAAGGGGCCAGGCCCCACGGGCCCCACATTAGCTATGGGCCTGGCTGCAACCGAATGGGCTCAAGGGAGGGGGGCTTGGGGGCGAATCCAAAGACCGACTCATGAAAGCCTCATTTCCACCTGCACCCTTAGAAAAGCTCCCCAGCCAGAAGTCTGGAGATCCCCATGGAAGAAATGTCAGTTTTATTGGATTATTATGCAGCACAGACTCTTCAATTGCAACAAGACGGGGGGCACGGGGGTGCTGGGGAGAGCTGTTGTGCAGCGGAGCAAGTGGGAGGCGAAGGCTGCAGATACTCTCTGGCACTGCAGGGGTGGCCAAACTGTGGCTTGGGAGCCGCCTGCGGCTCTTTCACACCTATTGTGTGGCTCCCGGCAGGGCGGCTGGGGAAGTGAAGGGCAGGCATGCCTCCCCAATTGGTCTCCCCTTCCCCAGCCAGTGTTCCCCTCCATGGCTAGGCTTGAGGTGGGGGGGGAGCAGAGAAAGAAAGCAACTTTAACATTAAATGCGTACTCAAAGCACCCCCCCTGGCCGGCTTGGAGAAGGCATTAGTCTCTTTAAATCCGTTCTCCGAGCCAAACCAGCTGGTGTGTGTGTGGGGGCTTGGAGGATGCATTTCAAGTTAAAGTTGCATTTTTCCCCACCTCTCCCTTCCTCCCTTCCTCCTTCCCCCATCTATTTGCTTTCTTTGTTTTTCTTTCTCTCTCTCTTTCTCTCTCTCTCATTCTTTCTTTCCACCTCTTTCTCTCTCACTTAGACAAATAA
Organism: Gekko gecko; assembly: GCA_029375565.1. Classification (NCBI taxonomy): domain Eukaryota; kingdom Metazoa; phylum Chordata; class Lepidosauria; order Squamata; family Gekkonidae; genus Gekko; species Gekko gecko. Next base: position 125,450,363 of record JAPDNY010000010.1, on the reverse strand, counting down.
ATATCATTAGCAAACAAATCACTGGACAAGTAAATATCACGATCCATATCTCTTTTTACCCCTTTTGTTTTTATTTTTGGCAGTCTCATTCAATGCTAATGAAAAGCAAATTTCCATATTTTCCAATAAAAAAACCCGCAGGTGTGATATCTGTTCATGTCCCGCGGCTCTCGAACATCTGACATTCGTTCCGGGCGGCTCTTACGTTAAGCAAGTTTGGCTGCCCTGATGTCCTTGGAGTCTGTGGCTTCCGTCTTCTGCCCAGGGCCTCGTGGGCTCCCGGCAGCCCGGCTCGCAGGACAGCCCCGGGGCACTCACAGAGCCGTGTCTGAGCGCTCCTGCCCCATCCCTTTGGCCTCCCGGGGGTAGTACTCGGAGAGGATGCTCTCCGGTATCCGCTTCAGCAGCTCTTTGGGGAAGATGCGGAGCAGCTGCCAGCCAATGTCCAGCGACTCAAAGATGGTTCTGTTGTCATAAGCCCCTGGGGGAGAAGAAGGAGGAGGAGGAGGAGGAGGAGGAGATTGGATATATACCCCACCCTTCAGTACCCAAAGGAGTTTCAGAGTGGCTTACAATCTCCTTTCCCTTCCCCTCCCCACAACAGACACCCTGTGAGCAGTGTTCCCTCTAAGCTGAGTTAGTGTGAGCTAGCTCACATTTTTTTAGCCTCCAGCTCAAAGATTTTTGTCTTAGCTCAGGAAGGATGGCTCCAGGGCAAACTAATTTATGCAGAAGCCAAATGCCAGTAGCTCCCGAAGTAGAATTTTTGCTCACAAGATTCCACAGCTTAGAGGGAGCATGGCCTCTGAGGCAGGTGGGGCTGAGAGAGCTCTCTCGAGGACTGCTCCTGAGAGAACAGCTCTGAGAGAACTTGTGACTGACCCAGGGTCATACCAGCAGCTGCACGTGGAGGAGTGGGGAATTAAACCCGGTCCTCCCAGATTAGAGTCTGTGCTCCCAACCACTATACAGGGGGGTTAAAAACAGCAAAGAAATGGGACCTGGGTTTTCACCTAGGGTTGCCAACCTCCAGGAATTACAACTACAGAATTCTCCAGGAATTACAACTGCTCTCCAGTCTACAGGGATCAGTTTCCCCTGGAAGAAATGGCAACGTCGGAGGGCGGACTCCAGGCCATCACATCCCATGGGGCTCCCTCCCCACCCCGAAGCCCCACCCTTCCCAGCTGTCCCCCCCAAATCTTCAGGAATTTTCCATGGTGGAATTGGCAACCTTGCTCCTGGCATCTTGCCTTGTATGGTACACACAGGAATGGCACAGGGGCTGGGAGGGTTGCCAGGTCCCCTCTGGGCACTGGCGGGGGGTAGGTTAAGAAACTCCTGAAGCTTTGGGGTTGAAGATTCCTGTTAGGAAACTCCTAGAACTTTCGAGTTGGAGATTTGGGACTGAAGACCCCAGTTAGGAAACCCCTGGAGGTTTGGGGTTGAAGATTCAGGTTGGGAAATTCCTGGAGGTTTGGGGTTAATGCCTGGGGAGGACAGGGACCTCAGAGGGGTTCAGTGCTGAAGAGTCCGCCCTCCAAAGCATCCATTTCTTCCAGGGGAACAGATCTCTGCAGCCTGGAGATTTTCTGTAATTCTGGGGGATCCCCAGGCCCCACCTGGAGGCTGGCATCACCGGGGACTGGACTTGCAGTTTGGCTGGTATACTTCTGCAGAGTTCCCTTCGGGCAGCACAATACAACCCCCCCCTTCCCCAAGGCCCTGTGCCAAGGGCCACATGCAGAGTTCCCCAGCCCGTCTCCTCTCCCGCCACCCCGCCGTCTACCTTGCGCAATGAACTGCTTCTCAAACTTCTGCAGGAACTCCAGGTACAAGAGGTCATCCGCCGACAAGGCCTCCTCTCCCACCACGGCCTTCATGGCCTGGACGTCCTTGCCGATGGCGTAGCAGGCGTACTAAGCGGGGAAAACCACAGACGCGGATGAGCCAGGATCCTGCCCTTGCCAGTGCTGAGAACAAGCCTCCCCCCCCTCCCCCCCGGAGTCAACAGAGCCACAACAGCTGAAGTCAACCAGGTGGTTTTATCTTCCGAGGCCGCCTTTTATGATATGCTCATCACGGATGCACGGATTCTGCCCTCGTGGTCCAAAGGGACGGCTTCCGCCAAGCACCATTTCCCTGACCCAATTGGCCTGTTCTCTCCAAAACAACAACAACAACAACAACAACAAAATAGTTATCAGATGGCAGTGTGGGTAGCATAGCCAGGAAATCCTAAGATTGTCAGGCAGCCAGAAGTTCTAGCTCTTTTAGCATTATACACCACCAGGTGGCAAGCTAGACTTGTTTAAGTAGAAGGAAAAGAAGGAAAACAATAAATAAATAAATAAATAATAAATTTTGAAGAGAAAAGCCATCTGGGTTTTTATCAAACAGCATACCGGGTGACTTTGACAAAAATATTTTATAATTTATGTAGTAACCGCAGCTGGAATCTTAACTCGCATCCTTTTGGAAACAATACTGTCTGAACGAGACCTAATAGTGAAGACTATGGAAAGTGCGGAAATGGGTAAATTGACTTTGATCCTAAAAGGGCAAAGGGAAGAAGATTTCGTTGGACTACGGACTCCTTTCTATGACTGGATAAGAAAGAAATATAAAGACATGAACTTCTTCAGAATATAATATGAAGGAGCCTTTATGGACTTTAAAAACTTCACAGTCTATCTCTCTGTAATGTGAAATGATAAGTAGAGGAGATTTATATACAGAAGACTTATTTCTTTTCCCCTTCCCTATTTCTGTATACCCTAAACGTTTAATAAAATGTATTATAGTAAAAAAAGAGAGAGAAAAGCCATCTGGGGAGGGGGCAATTCCGGGAGAAAGGGTTAAACACCCCTCCCTTCAATGCCTGCACTCAAAATTCCCTTTCTCATAGAATCCTCAAATCACACAGAGTTGGAAGGGGCCCTAGAGGCCATCTAGTCCAACCCCCTGCTCACTGCAGGGTCAGCCTAGAGTAATCCCTGACAAATGTCTGTCCAGACACTGCTTAAAGACTGCCGGAGCTGTTCTCATGCTGCTGTTCTTCAAAATATATGCGCATAGTGACAGGAAGCAGCCGCAGGGAAGGCCATGGTGCAACCGGCTGGCCAGTACATGCAGACTTGCCAACTCCAGGTTGGGAAATTCCTGGGGATTTGAGGAAGGAAGGAAGGGTTTGGGATGGGGAGGGAGCCCAACAGGGATGTGGTATCATACACTCCACCCTCCAAAGCAGCCATTTTCTCCAGGGGAACTGATCCCTGCCGGCTGGAGACTGGCTGTATTCCCAGGAGATCTCCAGGCCACACCTGGAGGTGGGCAACCTTAGAAACGGAGTACTGGCCGAAAAGGACCAGGGGTCTGTCCAGCAGGGTTCCTCTTGTATTTGGCATTCCTTCAAGAAAAATAATGCCGGGAGGGGCCATGGCTCAGTGGCAGAGCGCTTGCTTTTCATGCAGAAGTTTCCTGGTTCAATCCCCGGCATCTCCAGTCAAAAAGAACCAGGCAGGAGGTGATGGTGAAAGACCTCTTATGGAGACCCTGGAGAGCTGTAAAGAGGGGGTCGTGGCTCAGTGGAAGTGCCTCTTCTTGGCATGCAGAAAGTCCCAGGTTCAATCCCCAGCATCTTTGGTTAAAAAGGACCAGGTAGGAGGTGCTGGGAAAGACCTCCGCCTGAGACCCTGGAGAGCCACTGCCAATTTGACAATGATGGACTGATGGTCTGATTCAGCATAAGGCAGGTCCAGTGTCCATCCCAGGACTTACCAGCTGGTTGGAGACATCTCCGTGGTCCTTCCGGGTCATGCCTTCCCCGATAGCTGACTTCATCAGTCGGGAAAGTGAAGGCAGGACATTGATGGGCGGATAGATCTGGCGTGAAAAGGAAGGTGAAGAAAGAATGGTTAATAATGCCCCAACCCCCAGCTTGGAAATGGTGCATGTGTTGGGGCGGCCAGAGATAATTAAAACAGCAAGAGAAAGGATTCTGTGGGAAGTTGCCCATGAAGTACCCCAGGGGGAACAAAGGCCATCGCTCGGAGCCAGGGTGCCCCACCTGGAAGGACTCTTGTTTCGGACGCCACTTGAAGGCCCCTGGGTATGGCTGCCAACTCGGGGATGGGAGATTCCCAGAGATTTAGGGGTGGAGCCTGGAGAGTGCGGGGTCTGGGGAGGGGAGGGGCCTCAGCAGCAATGCTCCCTCTAAGCCAGGGGTGTCAAACATGCGGCCTGGGGGGTAGATGATGCCCCCAGAGGGTTTCCATCAGGCCCACAGTGGAACTGGCCATCTCCTGCTTCCAGTTCTGCTGCTGCATCGTAGCTTGGTTTGCCAGACTCTCTTAATCACTCCGCCATTTCATGTTTTAACTCAGAACTCTTTGAGCATGAGATTTCTGTGGTGAATGTCAATAAATCAAAAGTAGGTTTGCAGCTTGCAGAGCTAATGTTTTAAGCATGTTTTTATTTTAAGTAAAAAAAACACCCTTTGTGTTTGTGTCCTTTATAAAGTTTATATCTCCGCTGCCTGACATTACATTTTTTTAAATAAGTATTTTATTGATTTTGCATTACTACAAGATATGGGGAAAGGATACTAAATCCCTACTTCTAAAACCTATGGAAAATAGGGAAGGAAAACTAATACAACATACTCTACAAGGATGGGGAAAGGAAACTAAACCCTAACTCTAAACAAACTACTGGTAAATAGGGAAGGGAAGACTAACACGGTGACACGATCTGGTTACATATATGTCATTGTCACCTAATGTTACAAAGTTATTATTGCTTATAAAAATTTCACAAGGAATAATAAAGAGTTGCATAAACTTTGTGAGCGACTGGCATTAAAGTTGTGAGCGAGTGATTTGGCTGCTGCATCAATTAGTTTGCCCCAGAGCTGTCCTTCCTGAGCCGAGACAAAAGCGTGGGATCCGGAGGCTAAAAACTGTGAGCTGGCTCACGCTAACTCAGCTTAGAGAGTACACTGCAATGATGCTGCCGTTTCCTCCAGGGGAACCGATCTTGGTAGTCCAGAGGTCAGTTGCAATTCCGGAAGATTAACAGGGATGCCAAATCTGGTCTGGGAATTTCCTGGAGATTTGTGGGGGTGGAGCCTGGAGAGGAGGGCGGGGTCTGGGGAGGGGAGGGGCCTCGGCAGGGCAGAGTGCCATAGACTCCGCCTCCAAAGCAGCCATTTTCTCCAGGGGAAACTGATCTCTGGAGTCTGGAGGTCTGTAATTCTGGGAGACATCCAGGCCCCACCTGGAGGCTGGCAACCCCAAGCTGTAACTCCCCGGAAGGAAAGGGCACCCAGGGTTAAGAGGGGAGTCATCCTGAGGAAGAGCTGTTTGCCCCAGGCCTTGGAGAGATACCACCGGTTAGGGCAGGCGAGGCCGTGTGAGCCAGGGCCCAAAAGGAGGCAGAATCCTCCTTTGAATTGTGAAGGCGCAAGACCAGGGGGAGCAGGGGTGTCGGCTTTGGGGGAACGCCGGAAGGCCGCAGAGGAAGGCAAACCCAGGGCCCTTTACCTGTCTGTTGTGGAGCTGACGGTCCACGTAAATCTGCCCTTCCGTGATGAAGCCGGTCAAGTCAGGGATGGGGTGAGTGATGTCTGCAAAGCATCAAAGGCCCGTTTAAAAATGATCCACACTCAGCTCTCTCTCTCTCGGCCTACCCCACTCACAAAAACAATCCGGGCCCTAAAGCAAGGAGAAAAAACGCCCCCACCATGCCTTACTTGCACATTCCCCGCGGGCTTGCCAGTCTCCGGGTGGGGCCCAGCCCCCCACCCTCCCAGGGCTCCTGCCCCCAAAACCTCCCAAAGCCCCTGGCTGTTCCCCCACCTCCAGGTGTGCTGATGCCGGTCCAGCCGTCTTGCAGAACCGAGCTGCCAGGCACCCTCCAAGAATCTCCCTCCCTTCCTCTTCAAGAATAAAAGGTAAAGGTTTCCCTCGCTCAAAAGCCAGTCGACTCTGACTCTAGGGTGGCGGTGCTCATCTCCGTTTCCAAGCTGAAGAGCCAGCGCTGTCCGAAGACGTCTCCGTGGTCATGTGGCCGGCATGACTAGACACCGAGGCGCACGGAACGCTGTTACCTTCCCCCCAAAGCGGTACCTATTTATCTACTTGCAATTTCTTGCTTTCAAACTGCTAGGTTGGCAGGAGCTGGGGCCAGAGACGGGAGCTCACTCCGTCATGCGGCACTCTCGGGTCTCGAACTGCTGAGCTACAGACCTTCCGGTCTGCAGCTCGGCGTCTTAACCTCTGAGCCACCACGGCCCCATCTTCGAGTAAACTCCTCCTCAGGTAGATTTGCAGCCTCGTGGCTGATCCATCCTGGGAACCGGGAGAGCCGAGGAGGAATTGAAAATGGCCTTTGAGGGGCCCAGTTCCCATTTCTGGCTGCCACCGTCAAAGACCTGGCTGGGTCAAAGGAGAAGCAGTCTCATCTCGAATCCCCCGGTCTCTTCCTGTCCCTCATGGAGGGCCTCCTCTCAGAAGCCCCATCCGTCAGGTTATGATAAGGGAGGAGTTCTGGATGGTACTTCTAGGGCTGCCAACCTTCAGGTGGAGCTGGAGATCTCCTGGAATTCTAACCCATCTCAAGGCAACAGAAATCAGCTCCCCAGGAGAAGATGACAGCTTTGCAGGGCCAGTTTGGTGTAGTGGTTAAGTGTGTGGACTCTAACCTGGGAGAACCGGGTCTGATTCCCCCACTCCTCCACCTGCACCTGCTGATGTGACCTTGGGTCAGTCACAAGCTCTGGCACAGCTGTCCTTGAAAAAAAAAGAGCAATTTCTGTCAGAGCTCTCTCGGCCCCACCTACCTCCCAGGGTGTCTGTTGTGGGGAGGGGAAGGGAAAGGAGTTTGTAAGCTGCTCTGAGACTCTGAGTGAAGGGCGGGGTATAAATCCAATCTCCTCCTCCTCCTCCTCCTCCTCCTCCTCCTCCTCCTCCTCCTCTCTCTTCTTCTTCTTCTTCTTCTTCTTCTTCTTCTTCTTCTTCTTCTTCTTCTTCTTCTTCTTCTTCTTCTTCTTCTTCTTCTTCTTCTTCTTCTTCTTCTTTGCAGCATCACACCCCTGCCTCTGATTCCTACACCTCTGCATCTCCAGGAATTTCCCAACCTGGAGTTGGCGACCCTAGTTCCTTCATATTGGCCAACACCCAGTCTCAATTTCCAGCAGCCCCTGACCAGGAGACCCCTAAGTAAGCTTGAACACGTGAAGCTGCCTTCGACTGAGTCAGGACTTTGGTCTCTCAAGGGCAGTATTGTCCACTCAAACTGGCAGCCGCTCTCCAGAGTCTCAGGCTGAGGGTCTTTCCCATCACCTCCTGCCTGGTCCTTTTTGAATGGAGATGCCAGGGACTGAACCTGGGACCCTCTGCATTTCAAGCAGGTGCTCTAGCATTGAGCCACGGCCCCTTGCCCTCTTGAATGTGAACCCCCCTGCAGCCCACCAGTCATATCTTTGACCCTGAGTAATGCAGCAGCATCACTGGTCCCAAGCGATCACCACACATAGAACCATAGAATGTTAGAGTTGGAAGGGACCTTGCAGGTCATCTAGTCCAACCCCCTGCACTCTGCAGGAGCATAGCTGGACGGCTGGAAGCTGCCTTGGACTGAATCAGCCCATCGGTCCAGCCAGCCTAGTCTTATCTACTCAGACTGGCAGCAGCTCTCCAGGGTCTCAGGCTGAGGGTCTTTCACATCATCTGCTCCCTGATACTTTTAAACTGGAGATGCTGGGAATTGAACCTGGGACTTTCTGCATACCAAGCAGATGCTCTACCGCTGAGCCACAGCCCCTCTTTACAGCTCTCCAGAGTCTCAGGCGCAGGTCTTTCCCATCACCTCCTGTCTGGTCCTTTTTAATTGGAGATGCTGGGGATTGAACCTGGGACCTTCTGCATGCCAAGCAGATGCTCTACCACTGAGCCACAGCCCCTCTTTACAGCTCTCCAGGGTCGCAGGCTGAGGTCTTTCCCATCACCTCCTGCCTGGTCCTTTTCAACTGGAGATGCTGCTGGGGATTGAACCTGGGACCTCTGCATGCCAAGCAGAGGCTCTGCCACTGAGCCACAGCCCCTCTTTACAGCTCTCCAGGGTCTCAGGCTGAGGCCTTTCTCATCATCTTTTGCCCGGTCCTTTTAACTGGAGATGTCGGGGATTGAACCTGGGACCTTTGCATGCCAAGCAGATGCTCTACCACCGAGCCACAGCCCCTCTTTACAGCTCTCCAGGGTCTCATGCAGAGAGGTCTTTCTCATCACCTCCTGCCTGGTCCTTCTTAACTGGAGATGCCGGGGATTGAACCTGGGACCTTCTGCATGCCAAGCAGAGGCTCTGCCACTGAGCCACGGCCCCTCTTTAGAGCTCTCCAGGGTATCAGGCAGAGGTCTTTCCCATCACCTCCTGCCTGGTCCTTTTTGACTGGAGATGCCGGGGATTGAACCTGGGACCTTCTGTGTGCCAAGCAGGCGCTCTGCCACTGAGCCACAGTCCCCCTCTTCACAGCTCTCCGGGGTCTCAGGCGGAGGTCTTTCCCATCATCTCCTGTCTGGTCCTTTTTAACTGGAGATGCTGGGGACTGAACCTGGGACTTTCTGTGTGCTGAGCAGAGTCTCTGCCACTGAGTCACAGCACTGGAACTTTGCACGCGGCACACCCATGTTTTTTTCTTGCCAGCAATCCCCCCCACACACATGTCCCATGTCCCAGAAGTGCCTCCCACCCACTGACGTGGGTCTAACTTGCCCCTCCCGAGGGAGCTGCCCAGGCCTCTCTCCCCCGGCCTCTCCTCACCGTCATTGGGCATGGTGAGGATGGGGATCTGCGTGATGGAGCCATTTCTGCCCTCCACCCGTCCGGCACGCTCATAGATGGTGGCCAGGTCAGTATACATGTAGCCCGGGAATCCCCGACGGCCGGGGACCTCCTCTCTGGCTGCTGAGACCTAGTGGGGGCAGAAAAAGCAGGGTGGAATCACTGGGTTGGAATCATCGAATCACAGAGTTGGAAGGGACCTCCAGGGTCATCTAGTCCAACCCCTGCACAAGGCAGGGACTTCACAACTACCTCTCCCTCCACACCCCCCACTGACCCCTGTTCCATGCCTGGAAGATGACCAAAAAAATCCTCCAGGATTCCGTGGCCAAACTGGCCTGGAGAGAAATGGCTTCCTGACCCCCAAAGTGGCGATCAGCGTTTCCCTGGGGGTGTAAGAAAGGGCCGCAAGAACTAAGCACTGAGGCGACCCTTCCCGCCCTCCCTTCTTACGCTCTGCCTGAGTTCACAGAATCCGCATTGCTGGAGGGGGCTGACGTCTCTTCCTCCAGCGCCCCGACCCATGGTCACATATGCCTTTTTTTGCTCGCCTCTCTTTTGAGACTCTTTCCGCACCCACTGCAGTCAGAGCAGAACAACTGTAACTGGGCCAGCCACCCACAGAAGTGGGGCTTACGACACCTTTTAGACTGTCTGTCTGTCTGTGTGTCTCTGCCTGCCTGCCTGCCTATCTATCCAGGGCTGTTTTTGGGCAGGAATGCACAGGAACGGATTTCCGGCTGGCTCTTGCATGGATGGAGAGACACACATTCATACCTTAGATACCCTGAATACCAGAATACCTATTGGCATTGGTATGGCCCATTTTACATACCTGTAACTAAATTACATCTATAAAAGGCATCACATCTGGTTTTTATACAAAGGGTTTTTAAGAATTTATATATTAGTGTATGAATGTGTGTCTGGACAAGATTGTATTTGTGACCACTGAAGAAGGCCTTTTATGGCCGAAACGCGTCTGGTCTTTAGTATTATATGTATTGTCCCATCATGTGTATAAATGTGTGAAAGTCCTGTTTACATGTGGATTTGAAACGTATTTTAACTTGTGTACATCTTATTAAATTTTGAACTGTTTAATATTACATTAGCTCAACCTTTTTGTTTCTGGCTCTCAAGCTGGCCACACCCAACAGCAGAAACGCATTAGGATTGGCATCATTAGGGGTGTGTGGCCTAACATGCAAAGGAGTTCCTGCTACAAAAAAAAGCCCTGGGTTTTGATGACAAACAAGGTACACAGAATAAGAAGCAAAAGGTGGGTGTGGCTGGATGACCACACTTCTGGTTATATGGGGGTGTGGCCTAATAATCTAATGAGCTGTCCTGTCAAGGTGTGGCCTAATATGCTGATGATTTTTTGCTGATCGGTGTGGCCTATTATGGTAATGAGCTCCTGCTGGGCTTTTTCTACAAAAAAGCCCTGTATCTATCTATCTATCTATCTATCTATCTATCTATCTATCTATCTATCTATCTATCTATCTATCTATCTATCTATCTATCTATCTATCTATCTATCTATCTAAACATAAGAACATAAGAGAAGCCAATGTTGAATCAGGCCAATGACCCATCTAGTCCAACACTCTGTCACACAGGGGCCAAAATATACCAGGGGCCATCAGGAGGTCCAGCAGTGGGGCCAGGACACTAGAAGCCCTCCCATTGCTGCCCCCTCCCAGCACCAAGAATAGAGTGCATCACCTGCCCCAGACTGAGAGTTCCCATCCATACCCTGTGGCTAATAGCCACTGATGGACTTCTGCTCCAGATGTTTATCTAATTCCCTCTTGAAACTGTCCATGCTTGTAGCTGCCACCACCTCCTGTGGCAGTGAATTCCATATGTTAATCACTCTTTCGGTGAAGAAGTACTTCCTTTTATCTGTTCTAACCCGACTGCTCAGCAATTTCATGGAGTGCTGTCTGTCTGTCTGTCTGTCTGTCTGTCTGTCTGTCTGTCTGTCTGTCTGTCTGTCTGTCTGTCTATCTATCTATCTATCTATCTATCTATCTATCTATCTATCTATCTATCTATCTATCTATCTATCTATCTATCTATCTATCTATCGCTGCTCATACTGCTATAGCCCTTGAGCAGAAAATAGAATAATAAAATAAAATAAAATAATGCCTCACTTGATATTCTTCTGCTGCTGTTTAATTCTTGCCCCTAAAAGTTTTGCCACAGGCAGAGTGAAAGAATCATTTGTATCTGATAATAACCCCATCACCTGTGCCCTCGTACGATCAGGTGCCTAGTTAGACCTTTCCATCGTTTGGAGTAAAGGAGTAATTAGACTGGCCCTCAACTCGTTAAATATAGGACACTCCATAATCATATGCTCAATAGTTTCAACTTTGTGACACCTTGTAGTCTATAAAATGTGTCAGAGAGCCTCCATGTTCAAGAGCAGTGTACCCCTTAAGATGGGGTAGAGGGCTCTTACATTCCTCTTGCTTGTGGGCTTCCTGGAGGCACTTAGCTGGCCACTGTTGACCTAGCTGGGACCACGGTCTGATCCAGCCGGGCACTTCATATGTTTCATGTCTGCCCAACACGGGCACCTCTTGGCCATTTCAGCTAACTTGATCCGAGCCAAGCAATGTGTTACTCACCTCACGCAGGGCCTCCGCGTAGGAGCTCATGTCTGTCAAGATCACGAGGACATGTTTCTCGCACTGATAGGCCAGGAATTCTGCCGTGGTCAGGGCTAAACGGGGAGTGATAATGCGTTCGATCCTGCAGAGAAGCAAAGCTGTCAGCCGGGAGAATGGGGCGAGGTCACGATGACTGCAGCCCCCCCCCAACAACTCCCCTTGCAGGTTAAAGGTCTTGTAGCCCCCATTAACTCAACTCCATGTTCCCTTCAGTCATCCTCTAAGGGCCTCTTGCAGGTGCCGGGCCCCAGGATGGCTTGGTTAGCTGTCAACAGGGGAAGGGCCTTTTCAGCTGTGGCCCCTGCCCTGTGGAATGCAGTCTCAGATGAGTCCCGTGCCCTGCTGGACTTGCTTAGTTTCCACAGGGCGTGCAAGGCTGAATTATTTAGGTTGGCCTTCGGAGGATAACCTCCGATGTTCGGGCTGTTTTTATTAATGTTATGGTAATAGCCACAGGTGTTAATAGTCTAACATTTTAATGTTAATATTTTATATTTGTTATTTGTTTTTTGGTAATTGTTACCTTATTGGTTTTAATGTTGTAAGTCGCTGCGAGGCCCTTTGGGTGAGCAGCGATTTTTACAAAATCTAATAAATAAATAAACTCTCTTGTTCTATTATTCCTGTCGTCATCTTTATTATTTACAAAATAAAATCAGCCCCCAACATAGATCATTCCAACAATTTAAAAAAAGAGTTAAAATACATACACAGCATAAAAAGCAGCCATTAAAAAATTGGGGGGAAGAAGAAGAAGAAAAAGATGAAAGAAGAAGAAGAGGAGGAGGAGGAGAAGGAGGAGATTGGATTTATACCCCGCCCTTCACTACCCAAAGGAGTCCCAGAGTGGCTTACCATCTCTGTTCCCTTCCCACAACAGTCACAGGGCTCTCAGAGAGTTTGGTTTACTGGTTAAGTGCACGGACTCTAATATGGGAGAGCTGGGTTTGATTTCCCACTCCTGCACTTGCAGCTGCTGGATGACCTTGGGCAAGCCATAACTCTATTGAGCTGTCTTTGAAATAACAGTTCTCTCAGAGCTCTCTCAGCCCCACCAACCTCACAGGGTGTCTGTTGTGGGGAGGGGAAGGGAAAAGAGATTGTAAGCCACTTGTGGGCAGGGTATAAATCCAATCTCCTCCTCTTGCTCTTGCTCTTCCTTTTCTTCTTCTTCTCTCAAGAACTGCCCTTAAGAGAACAGCTCTGAAAGAACCTGTGCCTGACCCAAGGCCACACCAGCAGCTGCATGTGAAAGAGTGGGGCATCAAACCCGGTTCTCCCAGCTTAGAGTCTGCGCTCCTAACCACTACCCCAAACTGGCTCTCTCTCAAGCGTTGCCGTCTCACTCACGTGGGGTCATTGGCCAAGTTCAGGAAGAGGCAGACGTTCTCCATGGAGCCGTTCTCCTCGAAGTCGGACTTGAAGAAACGGGCCGTCTCCATGTTCACCTGCCCGGCACAGAAGAAAGAGAAGGGGCTTGAGGGACAGTTCATGGGAGAGGGGGAGACGTCTCTTGGCAGCTGCTAGTCAGGAGAGTTCAATGGAACCTCTGCGTTCAGAGCCAGAATGTGGGGGATTCAGCCACAGGGTTGTCGCCTCTGGATTGGGAAGTTCCTGGAGGTTTGGGGGTGGAGCCTGGGGAAGTCAGCATTTGTGGAAGGGCAGGACCGCAGTGGGGCAGAAAGCCAGAGAGGTCACCCACCAAAGCTGCCCTTTCCCTCAGGGAAACGGACCTTAATAGTCTGAGCAGTCGGGTTAGAATGCATAAAAGGAAGTCCTTCTTCACCCAAAGAGTGATTAACACATGGAATTCACTGTCACAGGAGGGGGTGGCAGCTACAAGCATGGACGGCTTCAAGAGGGAATTAGATAAGCATACGGAGCAGAGGTCCATCAGTGGCTGTTAGCCACAAGGTATAGATAGGGACTCTGGGGCAAGGGATGCTCTGTATTCTTGGTGCTTGTGGGGGGGCAACAGTGGGAGGGCTTCATAGAATCATAGAATGTAAGAGTTGGAAGGGACCTTGCAGGTCATCTAGTCCAACCCCCTGCACTCTGCAGGAGCGTAGCTGAAAGATAGCCCCACAACATCCCCGAAAGATGGTCATCCAGCCTCCGCTTGGAAACGTCCAGGGAAGGAGCATCCACCACCTCCCGAGGCAGGCTGTTCCACTGCTCAACCACTCTTACAGTTAGAAAGTTCCTCCTCATATCTAGCCAGTAACGGCTCCCTTGTCATTTCCACCCATTAGATCTAGTCCTGCAATCCGGAGCAAGAGAGAATAGATCTGCTCCATCTTCTACATGACAGCCCTTCAAATACTTGAAGACTGCCATCATGTCCCCTCTAAGCCTTCTCTTTCCCAGGCTAAACATACCCAACTCTTTCAGCCTTTCCTCATAAGACTTGGATTCCAACCCTCTCACCATCCCGGTTGCCCTCTCCTGGTCACGCTCGAGCTTGTCAACATCCTTCCTAAAATGTGGTGCCCAGAACTGGACAAAGGACTCCAGGGGAGGTGTCCATCGTGAATTGACTGCCCATCAGCTTCATTGGATGCCCTCGAGTTCATGGCAGGATTCGGCCTGGGTGCTGGAGCAGGAAGGATGAGTATTCCGGGAGTGGGAGAAAGCCTTCTCTCCCCTCCTTTCTCCACCCCATGCATAATTTTTATAAACTTCCATCGTTTCCCCACTTAGTCAACATTTTTTAAAAAACTGAAAAGTCCCACGCTGTTCGGCCTTTCCTCGCTACACCATCTCCCAGCGAGTGCCACACTTTCATCACTCGTCGAGTAAAGAAAACATAAAGTACAGATGCAAAGTATGTCCATAAATGCCAGGCGTTATATGGAAATGTCACAAGTGACACAATCCAGATGCATTTCTGATAGTCAATGCAGGGCACAGACCTGGGACAAAACTCAGCAGCCAACCTGTACAGGTGACCCGGGCCAGCCCTGGGGCTGAGTGGCATGGCCTGCAAGGAGGTGACTGTCCACTAGGGGGGAGCAAGGGGCTGCTGATGAGCCCACCTGGCGGTCCGGGAGATGCTCCGAGCCGGAGGATGTGGCAGGAAAACAGACCTTCTCGGTCCATCCTGCCCGCCCGGCATCACTCCGTGTTCCTGGCTCAGCATCCCACAAGGACATCCTAGGCAAGCTCTCCTGACTTGGCTTGGGAACCAGCAGAGGCCTCTGGTTAATTTGATGATGGCTTTGGACCTGGGACCGGTCCCTTGAAAGATGAAGTCCAATTTGGCACCGTAAAACCTGGGACCAATTTATTTTAGCTAAAGTCACAAATGTCATTCAGTTATCAAACAAGGACTCCTCCCCTGTTTCCTTCCGATTTGATCCTCTTTGGTTCCATTTACTTTACTACATGGCAGACAAGGATGTGCTCCCATTGGACTCTGCTTTTCTTTCGTGGATATGCTTTTGATCTGATTTTGGTCCACGGCAGTGTTCCCTCTAAGCTGACTTAGTGTGAGCTAGCTCACAGTTTTTTAGCCTCCGGCTCACACATTTTTGCCTTAGCTCAGGAAGGAGGGCTCCAGAGGAAACTTGTTTATGCAGTAGCCAAATCACTCACTCACAACTCTAATGCCAGGAGCTTGCAAAGTAGAATTTTTGCTCACAAGACTCCACAGCTTAGAGGGAACATTGGTCCATGTGGTTTTGTATAGAAGACAGAACCAATTGCAAATGTTAATAACTCGCATGCTGTTTTTAGTTTGACCACACGTTTGAAGCGTTTAGAACGTAAACTGGAGATTTGAAAGGCTGAAAGTATTAATGCGGAATGGAACGTTAACCAGTGTCTTGGATATGTTGTACTCACTTCTAGGCTGAATTGGTTGTTTACATTGTTGATGCTGGTGTTTGCATTTGTTCAAATGTTTCAATAAATGTTAATAATAATAATAATAATAATAATAATAATAATAATAATAATAATAATAATAATAATAATAAAAAAGGAACTGGGACAGGTCATCCCCTGTATTCTCTCCCCCCCCAACTTTCTTGTTTTGAACCTTGCACATGTGCTTAACGTGACATCCAGAGGATAATTTATTGAAACAAGATCTCCCTGGTATCAAAATCTGGATTATTTGGGGGCTGTCAGACATTGAAATTCACAGCTTTTTTTGGAGGGGGGGGGGGTTAGATTTGGCCCTATGATTTCTATTTAGGTAGAGCCAATGGGGAGAGTGCCAGTCCCACAAATAAGAGAGGCCAACGCTGAGAAGGGTGTTGTATGGAATAGCCCATACTTTAAACTGAGCCTGGTAACCCATGGGCAACCAGCAGAGGGTCTGTAGAATGGGAGTCATATGCATCTAAAAAGGTAAAGGTTTCCCTTGCTCGAAAGCCAGTCAAATCCGACTCTAGGGTTGTGGTGCTCATCTCCGTTTCCAAGTCGAAGAGCCAGCGCTGTCCGAAGACGTTTCTGTGGTCATGTAGCTGGCATGACTAGATGCCGAGGCTCATGGAATGCTGTTACCTTCCCACCGAGGCAGTACCTATTTATCTACTTGCAATTTCTTGCTTTCGAATTGCTAGGTTGGCAGGAGCTGGGGCCAGAGACGGGAGCTCACTCCATCCTGCGGCACTCGGGTCTCGAACTGCTGAGCTACAGACCTTCCGGTCTGCAGCTTCAGCGTCTTAACCTCTGAGCCACCACGGCTCCCCGTATGCATCTAGCTCCCACTAATACATGCAAGGATTTTGCAGGCTGGGAGGTTTTTTAAAAAACACAATATGAAAGATCATTCCAACGGCAATCATTCTGAAGCGTGACAGTCTCAAAGAATGCTATCACAATACCACTTTTTCTTAATGTTGAAATGGGTTTCCAGGAAGAGACAGACGGGTGGGAGAAGGTGCCGGGGGTCACTGCTAGAGAAGAGCTATTGCGATCTGGAAGAAGAGAGCCAATGGGAAAAGAAGGAGGGCCAGATGCTAAAGTGATCTTTTCCAGGGGCGTGAAGTTGGCAAACACGGATCGGGGCCCTTAACGTTACAGACAGAGAGGTCAGGGCCAATCTTGAGAGCGCAGGCTTCACAGAATGTCACTGAGGTCACGGCAGGATTAGGCCTGGTTGCTGGGGCAGGAAGGACGAGTCGAAAGGGACTCAGCGTCTGCAGTGTTCCCTCTAAGCTGAGCTAGCGTGGGCTAGCTCCCAGTTTTTTAGCCTGTGGCTCACCCATTTCTGTCTTCGCTCAGGAAGGAGGGCTCCAGAGCAGACTAATTTATGCAGTAGCCAAAACGCTCACTCACAACTTGAATGCCAGGAGCTCACAAAGTAGAATTTTTGCTCACAAGACTTAGCGGGAGCATGAGCAGACCTGTGAGATGCATCAGACGGAACTGAAAGGGCCTGCTGAGAGCCCTCCCCCTCCCGGGACTGTTTCCCACGGACACACCGGGCCCACGCCCGAGATGCCTCCTCACCCTTGACTCACCCCCATGGCAGCAAAGACGATGGCAAAGTTGTCCTCGTGGTAGTCCGTGACGTCTTTGGACTTCTTCACCAGCCCAGCTTGCCGGCAGATCTGAGCCGCGATCTGCAAGGGGAGAGAAGAGGAGAACCCGGGAAGGTGTGAGGGGGCATCTCCAGAAAAGGCCAAAGGGAGAGGGGGCAGGGAGCGCTCTTCTCCCCAGGGGGATGCAGAGTCAGGCCAGCGGAGTTTCGATCTGCCTGGAAAGTGGGGTGGGGAGAAACAATCCCACCTAGGTGGCAAAAATTCCTTCTTCCAGTGTGGTATAGTGTGGTGTAGTGGTTAGCAGTGTGGACTCTAATCTGGGAGAACTGGGTTTGAGTCCCCAGTCTTCCGTGTGCAGCTGCTGGTGTGACCTTGGGTCACTCACAAGTTCTTTCAGAGCTGTTCTCTCAAGGGCAGTCCTCGAGAGAGCTCTCTCAGCCCCACCTACCTCACTGGGTGTCTGTTGTGGGGAGGGGAAGGGAAAGGAGATGGTAAGCCTGGGACTTCTTTGGGTAGTGAAGGGCGGGGTATAAATCCAATTCCTCCCCCTCCCCCTCCCCCTCCTCCTCTTCCTCCTCCTCTTCTTCCTCTTCCTCTTCCTCTTCCTCCTCCTCTTCTTCTTCTTCTTCTTCTTCTTCTTCTTCTTCTTCTTCTTCTTCTTCTTCTTCTTCTTCTTCTTCTTCTTCTTCTCCTCCTCCTCCTCCTCCTCCTCCTCCTCTCTCAGGCCTCACAGGGTTGTTGTGAAAATAAAGGGGGAACTGTTCACTGTCCTCAGCTTCTTCAAGAAATGGCTGCAGCCACACACACTAAATAATCCATTTCAATCCATTTTCAGTGCGCTTTCCAACTGGATTTTACCGTGTGAACTGGCAAGATCCAGTTGGAAAGTGCATGGAAAGTGGGTTGAAAATGGATTATTTTGCGTGTGTGGCCGCAGCCTAAGGTTGTTTGCAAGCCTTTCTTCTCTGATCCCCTCAATGCCAAGTTTGTTTGGCCAACCTGTGGTTTCCCATCCGTGAAGGAACAAATACTTTGGAGAGAAGGGAAAGGCAGGCACTCTCGGCACATGCTCGAAGATACCCTTGCCTTGATTATAACTTCACAGGTTCCAGAGTGAAGCCCCAGTTCTAACGGCACCCTAATTTTGAAAAGGCACAAGTCTAAAAGTCTCGAACAGGCCACACACCCTGCCGTCTGTCACTCCCGATCTGTCAGGGCAGCTCTCCCCACCTGGCTCCAGCCCTCGGTGTGTGGGTGTCTGCACGTGCTGGCATGGATCCCTACTGCTGAGGAACAAACACGCGTTCCCGATGCTCCGGCTCTGTCCCAAGATCAGCTCAGATGGTTCAAGTTCTCCAAAGGGCATGGCCCAGCAGTTGCTGCCCAGCCCAATGCAGCCGGGCCTGGCAGTGGACATCTGCAGCGGGGCTCACCTGCTGCCCGGAGAACCCAGCCTGGATTGAAACCTGAGGCTGCCAAGGCAAAAACATTCCCCAGGAGCTGGGCTGCTACAGGTGACCGGTGTCACGGCTACTGGCCAGGTCTGGCCGATGTTGACCTGGCCTTTGCGATGAGGGCCAGGACCATCACGGCCAGTGTTCCCTCTAAGCTGAGTTAGTGTGGGCCAGCCAGGGCTGGCTCGCCCACTAGGTGAGCTAGGCACTCGCCTAGAGCGCGCCGGCCGCAGGGGCGCCAAAAGGCGCCCCCGCAAAAGCCCCCCGTGTCTTCCCAGGCTTGCTTGGGCGCCTCGCAGAGTGCCCAAGCAAGCCGGCACTGGGAGGGAAGGGGCGGTGGCTAGACCCCCATCCCCTTCCCTGGCTTTCCTGGGGGCCCCGCAGCCATGGAACCCCCAGGAAAGCCAGCGCTCCGCCGCAGCCCCCAGTCTCCAGGCCCCACCGGGAGGTTGGCATCCCCAGTGGGGGGCGCCCCAGGCTGTCCTGCCTAGGGCGCCCAGACACCTGGAACCGGCCCTGGGGCTAGCTCACAGTTTTTTAGCCTCCAGCTCACCCATTTTTGTCTCAGCTCAGGAAGGATGGCTCCAGAGCAAACTAATTTATGCAGCGGCCGAATTGCTCACTCACAACTTCAATGCCAGTAGCTCACAAAGTAGAATTTTTGCTCACAGGACGCCACAGCTTAGAGGGAACATTGGTCACGGCTCTGCTCTGCTCACTCCTGAGAGGCTGTGCAGATTTTTGAAAACATCACTTTGGCAATAGCTGCCACCACAGCACAAGGATTTTTACTGTCTGACTGAAGGTAAGCGGCGGCAGCCATTTTGTGGCGGGTTCTGTCACCTTCGGCAGCCATTTTGTGGCAGTGTTTACCACGTTGTCTCAGAATTCCAAAGGCGCCGGCAGGCTCAAAAAGGTTGGGGAGCCCCGGTCTACGGCTTAGACTGCTTCATTTCCACCCCTCCCTTGCCTTGGTTTGGCCCCTGGGCCCTGGCATTACGTTCAAGTCAGCCTGGGACATACCTCGTTGTGGGGGAGGCCGGCAGCGGAGAAGATGGGAATCTTCTGTCCCCTGGCGATGCTGTTCATGACATCGATGGGTGAAATTCCCGTCTGGATCATCTCCTCGGGGTAGATGCGCCCGTGGGGGTTGATGGGTTGGCCTGGGGGATGAAGCCGTGAGTGGAGGGTCAGTCGTGGGGGGCTGGATAGACAGAAGTCCCGGGCAGACCCCCAAGCAAACATTGCTGGAACTAGTAACTGAGAAAATAATAATAATATCTGCTCCTGTCTTGGTAAAGTGCCACAAGGATCAGGCAGGAGGTGATGTGAAAGACCTCTCTGCCTGAGACCCTGGAGAGCTGTAAAGAGGGGCCGTGGCTCAGTGGAAGAGTCTCTGCTTGGCATGCAGAAGGTCCCAGGTTCAGTCCCCGGCATCTCCAGTTAAAAAGGGCCAGGCAGGAGGTGATGGGAAAGACCTCAGCCTGAGACCCTGGAGAGCTGTAAAGAGGAGCTGTGGCTCAGTGGAAGAGTCTCTGCTTGGCATGCAGAAGGTCCCAGGTTCAGTCCCCGGCATCTCCAGTTAAAAGGGACCAGGCAGTAGGTGATGGGAAAGACCTCAGCCTGAGACCCTGGAGAGCTGTAAAGAGGGACTGTGGCTCAGTGGCAGAGCCTCTGCTTGGCATGCAGAAGGTCCCAGGTTCAATCCCTGGTGTCTCCAGTTAAAAAGGACCAAGCAGGAGGGGATGGGAAATTCCTCCGCCTGAGACCCTGGAGAGCTGCTGCCACCCTGAGTAGGCAAGACTGACCTTGATGGGCCAAGGTGGTCTGATTCAGTAGAAGGCAGCTAAAGGCAAGGAAGTAAACACTGAGAGATCTTCCACATCCGAGTCTCCACCCCCCCCATGCCATTTTCAAATATCTCTACTTGGAGCTGCTATTTGCCCCTCTGAGAACACATCTGAGTCCAATGCAGGCTACAATTTGCAGCTCAAATGAACCTCACAGAGGCCAACCAGTACAGACAAAGCATTGGGGATCTGATGCGAGGGGCTCACCATTGATGTCCAAGAAGTCTTCAGCCATAACCGTTGGACCTTTGTCGATGGGTTTAGCAGAACCATTGAAAACCCGCCCTACAGAGAGAAAAGGCACAGTTCCAAAATTAGGGTTGTCAAGTTCGATTGGCTCTCCTCCTCCCCCTCCTCCTCATTCTTCTTCTTCTTCCTCCTCCTCTTCTTCTTCTTCCTCTTCCTCTTCTTCCTCTTCCTCTCCTCCTCCTTGTTCTCCTCCTCCTTTTCCTCCTTCATTTCCTCCTCCTCCTCGCCTCTTCATCTCTCCAGCCCCCTTTATAGATTGGTGATCGTCGCCCCCAGAGAAATCAATACGGCAGCACTCTCCCCCTCTCCCGCCCTCCCCCTCACTAGCAAGTCCCCCCAAAATGCCGATTTCTTCCCCCAATCCTCTAAGACAAATGCTTTGCTGTTGTCACCGATCAATTCTGAGGTGGGAATGTGAAAAGGGAGCCGTGGACCATGAAAGGCCAGGAACTTTGGTATTCAGGAGGCATTCCATTTGTCTTAGACACACATCACTGAAGCACAAATAGGTGTGTGTGTGTGAAAGGAAGAGGGGTGGGCAGGGGGAACCTTCCATAAACCCAAGCTCCGACATAAGGCAAAAGAAGAAGAAGAAGAAGAAGAAGAAGAAGAAGAAGAAGAAGAAGAAGAAGAAGAAGAAGAAGAAGAAGAAGAAGAAGAAGAAAAGAGATTGGATTTATACCCCGCCCTTCACCACCCAAAGGAGTCTCAGAGTGGCTGACAAATTCCTTTCCCTTCCCCTCCCCACAACAGACACCCTGGGAAACAGGTGGGGCCGAGAGAACTCTCCCAAGGACTGCACTTGAGAGAACAGCTCCAAGAGAACTTGTGACTGACCCAAGGTCATCCAGCAGCTGCATGCAGAGGCATGGGGAATCAAACCCGGTTCTCCCAGATTAGAGTCCGCGCACTTAACCACCACACCAAAGTGCTCCGATCATGTGCTGGACAACCTGCAGTCTAACCTTTTGGCTCTTATGGGGGGGCCGCCTTTTGCCTCTTCCCCTTGGATTATTCCTGCAGGAGCACCAATCTGTACTTTATTCATTGACCTCCATTTTATCCTCACGGCAGTCCTGTGAGGCGGGTTAGGCTCCGCGTGTGACCGGCCGAAGGTCACCCAGCAAGCTTCCGTAGCAGAGGGGGGATTCGAACCTGGGTCCCCACTCTAACTGCTGCTCCACCCTAACTTAAAGGTGCCACTGGACTTTGTTCTGACTCTCAGTCTGTGTGCCAGTCCCGCTCAGGCAGGGAAACCTACCGATGCCATCTGCAGCAGAGAGTGGCACATTTGGCTGACATAAAGCATAAAGAGAACAGCCATATACAAAGTGGGGGGGGGGCTTTTAAGCTGCATTCCTCCCCCTTGGTACTTATTGCCATTGTCCATGCTTCTTAACTCACCGAGTTCTTCTTTGGAACATTAATCTTATTGTTTGGTACGCTAAGGATACGACTGTTGTCTTTAGGATTAGAAGTAGGATGAGGGTTATTAGCCTGTTTGAAGGCCTTGGAGTGGAAAA
This sequence comes from Gekko gecko, assembly GCA_029375565.1. Lineage (NCBI taxonomy): Eukaryota > Metazoa > Chordata > Lepidosauria > Squamata > Gekkonidae > Gekko > Gekko gecko. The sequence continues at coordinate 125,428,267 of JAPDNY010000010.1, read as the reverse complement.
CTGGGACAGAAAGAGCCAGTGTGGTGTGGTGGTTAGAGGGTTGGACTGTGTTCTGGGAGACCCGGGTTCAAATTCTGGCTCTGCCAAGGAAGCTCCAGTCGCACACACACTCGGCCGCATCTACCTCACAGGGTTGTGGTGGGAATAAAACGGAGGGGGCGGAAACTGTAAACTGCTTTGGGTCCCCAGTGGGGAGAAGGGAGGGTTTAAGTGAAGCAAATGAATTAATATAAAGGAAGAAATAGAGTTAAAGAGACAACTGTGGTTACTTAGTGCGGCTCCTTTCCCATCTCTACTAGCAGCAAAGAAGGAGAAGAAGAAGAGGAGGAGGAGGAGATTGGATTTATGCCCCACCCTTCACTATCTGAAGGAGTCTCAGAGCGGCTTACAATCTCCTTTCCCTTCCCCTCCCCACAACAGACACCCTGCGAGGTAGGTGGGGCTGAGAGAGCTCTCTCAAGAACTGCCCTTGAGAGAACAGCTCTGAGAGAACTTGTGACTGACCCAAGGTCACACCAGCAGCTGCATGTGGAGGCGTGGGGGAATCAAACCCGGTTCTCCCAGATTAGAGTCTGTTCTCCTAATCACTACACCAAACTGGCTCTCACTCAAGAGATGAGGGCGGGGCTCAGATGCCATGTTTTGCCTGCAGAATGTCCCAGGTTTGGTCCTTGGCATATGTGGCTGGTATCAGGGCGGTAAACAATACTGGGCTAAACAGACCGAGGAAAAGACTCTGCCTAAAATGGCTATTTCAGCATACCCTAGACTATTCTCCACTCTGAGACCTCATCACTGGTGAATGCTAGGGTTGCCAATCTCCAGGCTGGGCCTGTCGATAATCCAGAATTACAACTGATCTCTGGCCAAGAGTAGTCAGTTTCCGCCAGAGAAAATGCTCTATGCTCTATGGCATTATACCCTGCAGGAGTTCCTCCCCAGGCTCCACCCTCCCCAAATCTCCAGGAATTTCCCAACCTGGAGCTGGCAACCCTAGTTGAATGCAGACGACCAAGCAGTATATGACTGCAGGGTGCAAACAGCTTCTAGGTAAGCCAGTCACCTGAAGGGGCTGAGAGACTGTTCCCACCCACGCCTTCTTAGAAATCAGGGATTTGGCAGGATGATACAAACCGTCCTGATCTATCGCTTGGAACGGACGGTTGCCCGCACCTCTGCACTCAGCCGGGAAAAAGGCAGGACTCTTTTATCTGCCAGCTCTGTGCCTGTGACGTGTGCAAAGGCAAACCGGGGTGGGGGCCCGCTGGGGGCCACAGCCCTCACCGTCCTGGTTTCCCCATGAACACTCTGGGTGCTTTCACACACATCCGATAACGCACTTTCAGTCTGCTGTGCAAAATGGGGAAATTCACTTGCAAACGATCGCCGGAGCACGTGGAAAGTGGACTGGAAGTGCCTCATTCGGCGTGTCTGGCAGCGCGACTATCTGGCATGTGTGCAATGCAATTGCACACGGCAGCACATTTCTTTCCCTCCTGGGACTAAAAGCAATTCACTCTGTGTGTGTGTGTGTGTATTGTAAGAGTTAGAAGCCCTCCCATCCCCCCAAACACCAAGAATACAGAGCCTCACTTGCCCCAGACTGAGAGTTCCTATCTATACCTTGTGGCTAACAGCCACCGATGGACCTCTGCTCCAGATGTTTATACAATTCCCTCTTATAAGCACATAAGAGAAGCCAATGCTGGATAAGGCCAGTGGCCCATCCAGTCCAACTCTCTGTGTCACACAGTGGCCAAAAATACCAGGGGCCACCAGGAGGTCCAGCAGTGGGGCCAGGACACCAGAAGCCCCCCAGCACCAAGAACAGAGTGCATCACCTGCCCCAGACTGAGAGTTCCTATCTATACCTTGTGGCTAATAGCCACCGATGGACCTCTGCTCCATATGTTTATACAATTCCCTCTTATAAGCACATAAGAGAAGCCAATGTTGGATCAGGCCAATGGCCCATCCAACACTCCATCACACAGTGGCCAAAAATACCAGGGGCCACCAGGAGGTCCAGCAGTGGGGCCAGGACACCAGAAGCCCTCCCACTGTTGCCCCCCAAGCACCAAGAATACAGAGCATCCCTAGCCCCAGACGAAGAGTTCCTATCTATACCTTGTGGCTAATAGCCACCGATGGACCTCTGCTCCATATGTTTATACAATTCCCTCTTATAAGCACATAAGAGAAGCCAACGTTGGATCAGGCCAATGGCCCATCCAGTCCAACACTCTGTGTCACACAGTGGCCAAAAATACCAGGGGCCATCAGGAGGTCCAGCAGTGGGGCCAGGACACCAGAAGCCCTCCCATTGTTGCCCCCCCCAAGCACCAAGAATACAGAACATCACCTGCCCCAGAGTCCTTATCTATACCGTGGGCTTAATAGCCACTGATGGACCTCAGAACCACATAGTCCAATGAAGGAGCCTTAGAGCTGTGGGAAAGGTTAATTAAAGACGGGGGTTAAATTCCTGGTGGCAGCGATAGATACTTTGAGTGACAGAAAGAAACAGCAAGAAATTTAAAACTACATCGCATAAGAGCACACAAAATAAAAGGGAGATACCGTCACCGTCTCCTTCCCCGTTCCTCCCTCGAATCCCTACCCAAGAGCCTCGCTCACTCTAGCGATCATCAGGATGTGTTTTTACTCAATCAATATGTATAAGCAGTGAAGAAAAAAAATAGAAGATCCTGTTTCCAGGGTCAGATCTTGGTTTGTAAGATACAAAAGAGAACAATGGAAAGGACGGGGGTGGTAGAGAAAGAGATAGAGAAAGAGGTCCTTTTCTCCCTTTCTCACAAGAAGAAAACTCGTGAGCACTCCATGAAATTGCTGAGCGGTTCGGTTAGAACAGATAAAAGGGAGTCCTTCTTCACCCAAAGAGTGATTAACACTTGGAATTCACTGCCACAGGAAGTGGCGGCAGCTACAAGCATGGACAGCTTCAAGAGGGAACTGGATAAGCATATGGAGCAGAGGTACATCAGTGGCTATTAGCCATAGGGTATAGACAGGGACTCTGGGGCAAGGGATGCTCTGTATTCTTGGTGCTTGGGGCGGGGTCAACACTGGGAGGGCTTCTGGTGTCCTGGCCCCACTGCTGGACCTCCTGGTGGCTCCTGGTATTTTTGGCCATCGTGTGACAGAGCGTTGGACTAGATGGGCCACTGGCCTGATCCAACACTGGCTTCTCTTATGTTCTTATGTTCTCATGTCATAAGGAAGGCAGCCTGTAACCCACTTCCGGATCCCGACCAATGCTTCCTCTTTGTGAGCTCCTGGCATTAAAGTTGTGAGTGAGCAATTCGGCTGCTGCATAAATTAGTTTGCTCTGGAGCCCCATCCTTCCTGAGCAAAGACAAAAAATGTGTGAGCTGGAGGCTAAAAAACTGTGAGATAGCTCACATTAACCTAGCTTGGAGGGAACACTGGTTGACCTACAGGTTGGGGAACACTGCCTCAAGTGGCACCCCATCAATTACCATGGGGGGAGGTTTCTATACAATTATGTTTGAAACAAAGTCTAGCACATCTCCCCTTTGTGCCAACGGAGCTTGCCACTGGAAGATGGTGCCCCCCTCCCCATGGCTCACATCTGCCTGGCACCCCGATTCCACTGCCTGCCTTGGATTTCCTAAATTCACGGCCACCTCTGGCACCCCTTTGACCTTTCCCCTTTTCCCCTTTTAAGCAATCCGCTCCATCCGAACGGCTCTTTCATCCTCTTTTGTAGCCGGATTAACTGGCCCTTCATTTGGCGAATGTAATCGACGTATGATCAAGACGAATTTGTTCTCCATCCGTCTCCGGCCCCCCGATGGGAAGTCTACGTACCGAGCATATCCTCCGAAACAGGTGTGCGCAGAATGTCCCCGGTGAACTCGCAAGAGGTCTTCTTTGCATCGATCCCAGATGTGCCTTCGAACACCTGCGGAGAGAGGGCCGCCGGGGGCAAGGCCCCAATTAGTGGCAGTTTAGGAAGGATTAACGGCAAATGAGGGCAGAGCAGATCCAGAGGACAAGAGAGTGGGGGGGAGATGCCTCTCTGCGTGTTCGCGGGACCTGCAAATCTGGAGGAGGTCCTGAAAACACGTGCAACCTGAGCCACCTTCTCTTCTTTCTCTCTGTGCGCCTCCCTGGAAGGTTTGCTCCGGGCTACCGGTGTCCAAGTTTACCCTGATGTCTCTCCACCCTGTTGCCTGTCAGAATCCTCCTTTCTGTCTTGCCGGTGCCTCCCAACTCCTTCCCTCGATTGCCATATCCAAGCTCCTCCCCAAGACACCACATTAGCTGACTGGCCTTCCTTCCTTCATACCGTATGATTTTATTATTATTATTTAAAACATTCGTTAGCCAACTTTCTCCCTTGCGGAACTTAAAGGGGCTTACAATATAAGTAGAATGTTATAAAAACACAAGACGAAACCAAGAATCGTAAGAACAACAATTATAGCTTCCCTTTCCTGTCATAAGAACATCAGAGAAGCCTATGTTGGATCAGACCAGTAGCCCATCCCATCCAACACTCTGTGTCACACAGTGGCCAAAAAGACCAGGGGCTATCAGGAGGTCCAACAGTGGGGCCAGGACACTAGAAGCCCTCCCACTGTTGCCCCCCTCCCAGGCACCAAGAATACAGAGCACCACTTGCCCCAGCCTGAGAGTTCCTATCTGTACCTTGTGGCTAATGGCCACTGATGTACCTCTGCTCCGTATGTTCATCCAATTCCCTCCTATAAGAACATGAGAGAAGCCAATGTTGGATCAGGCCAATGGCCCATCCCATCCAACACTCTGAGTCACACATCTTTGGGACAGGGGGCAGGTGAGAAGATCCACTTGGGTCATGTCTTGTTCCAGACGGCCAACTAGCTCATAGGGTGCCCAGAAAGAACAAGCCAGAAGAAGACGGCTAGCGGGGTGTGTGTGACAGAGAGCCATTGGTCAAAACCAGGTGTTTCAGCACCCCGGAGAGCTCCTGAAGGAGCTCAAGCAGTACTCCAACCAACCAAAGCCCAGGTTGTAGCTCCACAAAAGCATAGTTTAACAATGGACAGAACCCCGATCACCCCCAGTGAACTTTATAAAAAAAGTGTAAAGGGGACACATCCTGGCTTTGGTGTAGTGGTTAAGTGTGCGGACTCTAATCTGGGAGAACCGGGTTTGATTCCCCCACTCCTCCACTTGCACCTGGCTGGATGACCTTGGGCAAGCCATAGTTCTGACAAGAGCGGTTCTTGAAAAAGAGCAGTTTCTGTCAGAGCTCTCTCAGCCCCACCTACCTCACAGGGCGTCTCTTGTGGGGAGGGGAAAGGAAGGGAAAGGAGTTTGTAAGCCGCTCTGAGACTCCCTTGGGTAGTGAAGGGCAGGGTATAAATCCAATCTCCTCCTCCTCCTTCTCCTCCACCGCCTCCTCCTCCTCTTCTTCATCAAAGAGGGATTGATACCCCGCCCTTCACTCAGAGACTCAGAGCAGCTTACAATCCCCTTTCCCTTCCCCTCCCCATAACAGACACCCTGTGAGGTGGGGGGGGGGCTGAGAGAGCTCTCTTGAGGACTGCTTGTGAGAGAACAGCTCTGAGAGAACTTGTGACTGACCCAACGTCACACCAGCAGCTGCATGTGGAGGAGTGGGGAATCAAACCCAGTTCTCCCAGATTAGAGTCCCTGCTCCTAACCAGTACACCAAACGGGCTCTCAGACACTTTGGCTCTCGCAAGCTCACCTCCTGAAAACCTGTTGGGCCTCTAAGGGGCTGCCGGACTCGAATCGAGCTCTCCTACTGCAGACGGACACGGCTCCCCTCTGAACACAAGGCCATTATCTGAGGGTCTTGGAGCCGGGTCCCGGCTTCTTCCCAAGTTTACAATCCAGAACGCAGCTGTGTCGAAATTCTTGTGAATGCAAGAAAGGCCACCGTCAGACGGGGCCAAGGGGGCCTTCTAATTGGATCCTATCGGAGGCCACCAAAACCTCCCCCACGAGAAACCCGCCCCCCCCCCCCGGAGGCCCTTTGATCGGAATAATATTTGACACCGAATTAATTGACCTCTGGACCACCGCTTTAATGAGATCTGTGTGGCCCCTTGTGAAGGAATGTTCACGCATCTGCCAGCTGTTCCGCCAGGGGTGGGTGCGGGGGGTGGGTGGGAGTGGGAAATCAGCCCCTGCCCTCCCTCCCCATCCAGCCCGGCTCAATGTACATGGGGCTCTTCCTTAAGCTGCTCCTGCCAAAGGCTGCCAGGGCCGACTCCCTCCCTAATAGGATTAGAAGGGCGCTGCAGAGGTCTCCGCGGCATTAGAGGAGTGAAGTTTTGTGGCTTACCAGCAGAGGTCCCCGGCAGGTCAGTTCTGCCGCTACCTTTCCGTAACAGGGCGGCGCTCCGGGCGGCACTAATCGGAGCAGAGAGGGCATCCCGGATGATCACAGAGGACAGCCGGCGGAGGGACGAAAGGTCAGGGCACCTTCGGAGACGAGCATTCCCCAGGGAGGGCACCTGCTGCTCCACAGAGGGGCAGACGGTGCCCGCTGGAGCCCCTTCCCTGCCAGAGCCCGGAGTTATACGAGGTCTGCCTTCTCATGCTAAACATCAGGTTGTCACCTGCTTTCAATCGTAGAGTCACAGAGCCGGAAGGGGCCATAGAGGTCATCTAGTCCACCCCCCGGCTCAATGCAGGATGGGCCTACAGCATCCCTGACAAGCGTTTGTCCAGCCGCTGCTTCAAGTCTGCCAGGGAGGGGGAGCTCACCACCTCCCCAGGCAGCTGATTCCCACTCCTGCACAACTCTGGCTGTCAAAAAGGTTTTCCCTAAGATCCAGCCAGTATCTTCCCACCCTTCATTTAAACCCATTCTTGCGATTCCTCTCCTCTGCTGCCAACAGGAACAGCCCCCTGTTGAGAGCCAGTTTAGAAGAGCCAGTTTGTACATTGAGAGCCAGTTTGGTGTAGTAGTTAAGTGCGCGGACTCTAATCTGGGAGAACCGGGTTTGATTCCTCGCTCTTCCACTTGCAGCTGCTGGATGACCTTGGGCAAGCCATAGTTCTGATAAGAGCTGTTCTTGGAAAATGAGCAGTTTCTGTCAAGAGCTCTCTCAGCCCCACCTGCCTCACAGGATGTCTGTTGTGGGGAGGGGAAGGGAAAGGAGTTTGTGAGCCGCTCTGAGACTCCTTCGGGTAGTGAAGGGCGGGGTATAAATCCAATCTCTTCTTCTACCTCACAGGGTGTCTGTTGTGGGGAGAGGAAAGGAAAGGAGTTTGTAAGCTGCTCTGAGACACCTTTGGGCAGTGAAGGGTGGGGTATAAATCCAATCCCTTTCTTCTTCTTCTTCTTCTTCTTCTTCTTCTTCTTCTTCTTCTTCTTCTTCTTCTTCTGCTTCTGCTTCTGCTTCTGCTTCTGCTTCTGCTTCTGCTTCTGCTTCTTAGCCCTCCTCAGACAGAGCTCCTTTAAGCCACTGAAATGCATGCTGGAAAGTCAAATTGCTTGGTCTCTGCAGGTGGCCACACCTTTTCTACTCTTCTCAGTGGCAAGGCCGGGGGGGAAGGCATCACCTGCTGGAGTGGGGGACTCAGCATGCCTGGACATTGGAGTGGGGCTGCACTGCTCTAATTGTGTATAGGTGTTATCTCCTTGAATGGGTTGCCTCTCTTTGTCTTAACCTGGGAGCTGCCCTCTGACCCCTCGTCTCTTTCTCCCTTTGTCCTCTTCCTCTTTACACATGGCCTTCCATGGGGACATATCTCTCTGCAGGTCTCTCCTATAGAGACAATGCCCCTCATACTTCCACAGACACTGCCAGACAAGCTGGCCATTTGCTATTGGGAAAGTCATCATAGAATCATAGAATGTTAGAGTTGGAAGGGACCTTGCAGTCCAACCCCCTGCACTCTGCAGGAGCAAGGCTGAAAGAGAGCCCTACAACATACCCAAAAGATGGTTGTCCAGTCTCCGCTTGAAAATGTCCAGGGAAGGAGCATCCACCACCTCCCGAGGCAGTCTGTTCCACTGCTCAACCACCCTGACAGTCAGGAAGTTTCTCCTGATATTTAGCTGGTATCGACTCCCTTGTAATTCCCACCCATTCGATCTAGTCTTGCAATCCGGAGCAAGAGAGAAGAGATCTGCTACATTTTCTACATGACAGCCCTTCAGATACTTGGATTCAAACCCTCTCATCCTCTCATCATCCTGGTCGCCCTCTTCTGGACATGCTCGAGCTTGTCCTTCCTAAAGTGTGGTGCCCAAAACTGGACAGAGGACTCCAGGCCTGACCATGGCAGAACAGAGCGGAACTACCACCTCCCGTGATCTGGACACAATGCTTCCGTTAATGCATCCTAAGACTGCATTAGCTTTATTCGCAGCCACATCGCACTACAGGCTCATGTTCAGCTTGTGACCAACCAGAACACCTAGGTCCCTTTCACATGTGCTGCTGTCAAGCCAAGTCCCCCCATTCTGTATTTGTGCCTTTGAATTTTTGTGCCCAGGTGTAGGACTTTGCACTTATCTCTATTGAAATTCATTTTATTTGTCTCAGCCCACTGTTCCAGCCTATAAAAAGCAGATACATCACCTTGCCAACAAAAGTCTGCATGGTCAAAGCAATGGTATTCCCCGTAGTCATGTATGGCTGCGAGAGTTGGACTATAAGGAAGGCCGAGCGCCGAAGAATAGATTCTTTTGAACTATGGTGCTGGAGAAGACTCTTGAGAGTCCCTTGGACTGCAAGGAGATCAAATCAGTCAATCCTAAAAGAAATCAACCCTGACTGTTCCCTGGAAGGCCAGATCCTGAAGTTGAAGCTCAAATACTTTGGTCACCAAATGAGAAGGGAGCATTCACTGGAGAAGACCCTGATGCTGGGAAAGATTGAAGGTCAAAGAAGAAGGGGACGACAAAGGATGAGATGGTTAGACAGTGTCATCAATGCAACGAACATGAAATTGAGCAAACTTCAGAGGACAGCGGAAGACAGGAGGGCCTGGCGTAATCTGGTCCATGGGGTCGCGAAGAGTCGGACTCGACTGTGCGACTGAACAACAACAACAGATCATTTTGAATCCTGACCCTGTCTTCTTCAGAATTAGCAATCCCACCCAGCTTTGTGTCCTTTTAACTGGAGATGCCAGGGATTGAACCTGGGACCTTCTGCATGCCAAGCAGATGCTCTTCCACTGAGCCACGGCCCCTCTTTACAGCTCTCCAGGGTCTCAGGCTGAGGTCTTTCTCATCACCTCCCACCTGGTCCTTTTTCACTGGAGATGCCGGGGACTGAACCTGGGACTTTCTGCATGCCAAGCAGGTGCTCTACCACTGAGCCACAGCCCCCACTCCCCTGCTGGCAGCAGTCAGACTGCAGAGCTTGAGCCCAGAAAACATAGCTTCGCTCCGCCTCCGCTTCCAGTTCCTTGGGACTGTGACCTCCCTCAAAGGGCTGCTGAGAAGACGGAGCCCTGCTGAGAGCACAAAGCACGTGGTGGCTCATGCAGATCATGGGAGGGAAGGCAGGAAGGGTTGCCTCGGGGCTCAGTTCTTGTGGCCCTTTTTGCACGCCCAGGGAAATGCTGATTGCCACTTTAGGATCAGGAAGCAATCCTGGAGGGTTGTTTTTTTGTCATCTTCTGGGCATGGAACAGTGGTCACTGCGGGGGTGTGTGTGGGATATTTGTGAATTTCCTGCACTGTGCAGGGGGTTGGAATAGATGACCCTGGAGGTCCCTTCCAACTCTATGGCTCGATGATTCTAAGTGCTTGTTCCCGAAATGGAGGAGAGGGTCTCAAAGCTTGGAACCCAGCCAGACCCCAGGCAGGGGTCCCCACTGGCTCTCCTGGGGGCAGTCAGCACCCCCTTCTTCACCTACCTGGACGATGGCTTTGGAGCCCACCACTTCCAAGACCTGACCGCTCCGCTGCGTGCCGTTTGGGAGGGTGAAGTTGACAATCTCGGCAAACTGGGCAAACTGCAAAGGGGGAAGAGAAGGCAGGCTCAGAACCTCAAGAAAGCAAGAAAGGGAGGAGGAGGAGGAGGAGGAGGAGGAGGAGGAGGAGGAGGAAGAGGAGAACACCTCAACCCAATTGCCTCCGTGTCCCCCCAAAATGAGAAGTCCCTGGGAACCTTCTGGGCTTGGGGGGCAGACTCTCCTTCCCCTTTGCAGAGGGGGAAAGAATGACTATTTCCCATGATGCCAGCAGCTCTTAGATGAAGCCAGTCATGTCTGCTTAGTATCTGTGTTTCAGGTAGCGGGTTGCCAACCTCCAGATGGGGCAGGAGTCCTCAAAGAATTCAACCAATTCCCCAGGAGAAAAATGGCAGGCTTCGGAGGGCAAACCATAGGTTCTAGGTGAAATCCCTCCCGAAATTCCCCCGTCCTCAGTCCCCCTCCCCCCAATCTCCAGGAATTTCCTAGACAGGAGTTGGCAAGGCTAGCTGAAGTTTTGTTCCTGCCCTTCGAAGAAGCTCCTGGCATCCATGGCTTCACCAACCCCAACCCCCCCAGATCTCACAGCTAGATTCCTGCTGGGCTTTTTCTACCAAAAAAGCCCTGGACCTTGGTACCTTGCTGCTGCTTTCGCTGGGAACGTTGACTTGTTAGTTTAGGCAGCCTTTAGCTTATCCCCTGATTGGCTCAGACCCATCAGGGGGGACCCCTTTGAATTTTGCATCATTCCCTATTTCACGCGCTTGCAATCAGTTCTGACACGGAGTGTATGCACAGATGACCTGTCTTTACCGTACTCAATAAACTTGAACCTTTCTGGTCAATGAGACATTGTGTGGGGCGCCACACCCCACAGGGGAGAGCTGATGGCTCAGCCAGTGACATACTTAGAGTAGCCCTCTCCAGTTGCTTGTCCCCATTTTCTGGTTCTCGAAGGTATACTGCCTCTGAGCATGGAGGTTTCATTTGGTTCAGTTCATCTGCTTTTGCTAGCCATCAGGGCTATTTGTGTAGAAAAAGCCCAGCAGGAGCTCATTAGCATAACAGGCCATACCCAACAGCAGAAACTCATTAGCATATCAGGCCACACCCCTGACAGCACATCTCATTAGCATATCAGGCCACACCCCCACAACACCAGAAGTGTGGTCATCCAGCCACACCCACCTTTTGCTTCTTATTCTGTTTACCTTGTTTGTTGTCAAAACCCAGGGCTTTTTTTGGAGCAGGAATTCCTTTGCATGTGAGGCCACACACCCCTCATGTAGCCAATCCTTATGAGTTTCTGCTGTTAGGTGTGGCCTGTTATGCTAATGGGTTCCTGCTGGGCGTGGCCAACTTGGGAGCCAGCCAGAACTCTGTTCCTGTGCATTCCTGCCCAAAATAGCCCTGCTTAGCATGACCTCGCGCTTGCAAGTTTAGCCCAGCGTATTCCTTGTAAATATGCCTCATTTCTCCTGAGCCTACACTTGGGACCTTAAGCTTTGCCAAGAGAGGGAGGCGAAGTCTCTGTGATCCAGCTCTTTAACTGATCTTATTAACCCCCCTCCGGCACAGAGCCCAGTAAAACACACAATTGAAATTATACCTTGTGGCGGGCACTGCCCAACGATGCCCCAAGCGTGTGTGAAGTCGAGATGGTGCACATTCCTTGCTTTTTAAATCTGGCACATTCGTAGCTCACTCGCAGACCTGTCAAGCTGACTTACTTTGGACAGCAGATGCCAGAAATTAGGTCTGTTCTACATTTCCACTGTTTCTTGAGCCATGTCTCAACTGATTTATTTGGAAATTAAGTCCCGTTGATTTTAATGAAACTTATTTCCTCAGAAAAGAAGCTAAACTCACCACCCCTCTACTGCACTCCATTACTGGTGGTCAGTCAACGGCTAATAGCTATGATAACAAAATAGAACCTCCATATCAACAGGCAGTATATCTTGATGCACCAGATGAAGGGGACAAACAACAGGGGGTCTGTGTTGGTCTTCTCCTCTGCACCTGCTTTGCCACTGCTGGAAGAGAACACCGGACTCCTGGTCTGCTGGACTGATCTAGGATTTTATTTATTTAATTTTTTTTAGCCATCTTCTACCTTGCAGCGGTCTGGGTGGCTAGCATGCAGCAGTTCTAGTGTTTCATTTAACAATGGCTTCCAACTGGAGACCAAGTCCTATGAGGAAAGGTTGAAGGAGCTGGGATATATTTAGCCTGGAGAGCAGATGACTGAGAGGAAATATGAGAACCATCTTCAAGTACTTGAAGGGCTGTCCTATAGAGGATGGGGTGGAGTTGATTTCTGTTGCCCAAGAAGGTTGGATCAGAAACAATGGGTTAAAATTAAACCAGAAGAGTTTTCAGGTAAACATTAGGAAGACAGAAGGGAAAGATGAAGAAGAAGAAGAGGAGATTGGATTTATACCCTGCCCTTCACTACCCAATGGAGTCTCAGAGCGGCTTACAAACTCCTTTCCCTTCCCCTCCCCACAACAGACCATGTGTGGGAGGTGGGGCTGAGAGAACTCTGACAGAAATGGCTCTTTTTCAAGGACAGCTGTGCCAGAACTATGGCCTGTCCAAGGTCATCCAGCTGGTGCAAGTGGAAGAGCGGGGAATCAAACCCGGTTTTCCCAGATTAGAGTCCGCACACTTAATCACTACACCAAACTGGCTCTCTGGAAAGGAGTTTGTAAGCCGCTCTGAGATGCCTTCAGGTAGAGTATAAATCCAGTCTCTTCTTCTTCCCCTTTCTGCATGCTGGTTGTCCTTCCTTTCTTCTCCGCCTCCCACTAAGTAAACCAACCAACCAACCACTATGATTTGAACCTAGGAAGCCAGTCTCCCCACCCTTCCGCTGTCTCTTATAACCACTGGACGGCTCTCGGAGGCACAAGAGAGACGCCCCAGGAATAAAAAGAAAAGGAGTTTCAAGCCACAGTGCCCTTTACAAAACAAGACCTATAAGATATGGCAGTCAAAGGTTGCCGGATTGGAAGGTATCCATCCCACCCGATTTGAATTACGCCCTCCCTTGATAGGGTATTTGAATCTAATGAACAGAGTGGCTTCCCTGAACTTTCTGATTCCTGGTTCTACAGGATGGTAGATTCTTAAGCCGATCACCCCAAAGTCCAGTGTTAGTTTGGTAATTGTTTCTCCAAAAATTGCTGCCAGTTTGGTGTAATGGTTAAGAGCGGCGGACGCTAATCTGGGAGAAACGGGTTTGATTCCCCACGCCTCCACCTGCAGCTGCTGGATGACCTTGGGTAAGCCACAGTTCTGGCACAGCTGTCCTTGAAAAAGAGCAGTTTCTGTCAGAGTTCTCTCCGCCCAACCTATCTCACAGGGTGTCTGTTGTGGGGAGGGGAAGGGAAAGGAGTTTGTAAACCGCTGTGAGACTCCGAGTGAAGGGCGGGGTATAAATCCCATCTCTTCACTTCTTCTTCAAGGAACAATTCAGTTATTCTGAGCCTTTTCCCCACGCCACTGAGGATATGTTTGGCCACTAGAGGTCAGTCTTTGAAGCCAATACAGCTTGGCCTACCTATATTGAAATCCAAGAGGTGAGCAGAGATGCCCCCCCCCCCCGCACCTGGGTAATCTCTCTCTCTCTCTGAAAGGAAGACTGGAAAGCTACCTGACCCTAGCAGGGCTCCTGACCCTTTATTAATGTATTTATTTATCGTATGGCAAGAGTTACACACAGGAAGCATATAATAATATAAAATGCGTAACCAGCGGGTATGCAGACTGATTGATGCAATCCCCCTAAATACTAATTAGGCAGATTCGGATGCATTTTCCTGTACCCCTTGTCAAGCAGTCCTGAGAAGGACTGTTTGATTGGTTGACTGTTCCCATATGTGTAGTATAGCCAAGAGATCCTATGATTGTCTGGCAGCCAGAAGTTCTAGCTCTTTAGCTACATTATCCAAGGGGCACCATGAGGAGGTGAGCTAGAATTGCACCCCTCCTGAGCCTTTAACAGCTGCATGACAGACAGGCGCGTCGATGTCCAGCTTGATTTGGGGCCCAGCCCACTCCTGTCAGCAATCAGGGACTGTAGCCAAATGGTCATAAGAACACAAGAGAAGCCAATGTTGAATCAGGCCAATGGCCCATCCAGTCCAACACTCTGTCAAATAGTGGCCAAAAATACCAGGTGCCATCAGGAGGTCCAGCAGTGGGGCCAGGACACTAGAAGCCCTCCCACTGTTTATCCCCCCAAGCACCAAGAATATAGAGCACCACCTGCCCCAGACCGGGAGTTCCTATCCATGCCTTGTGGCTAATAGCCACCGATGGACCTCTGCTCCATATGCTTATCTCATTCCCTCTTGAAGCCGTCCATGCTTGTAGCCACTACCACCTCCCGTGGCAGTGAATTCCATGTGTTAATCACTCTTTGGGTGAAGAAGGACTTCCTTTTATCCGTTCTAACCCGACCACTCACGAATTTCATGGAGTGCCCACGAGTTCTTGTCTTGTGAGAAAGGGAGAAAAGTACTTCTTTCTCAACCTGCTCAATCTCATTCATAATCTTATAAACCTCGATCACGTCACCCCTCAGCCGTCGTTTCTCCAAGCTAAAGAGCCCCAAGCGTTTTAACCTTTCTTCATAGGGAAGGTGTTCCAACCCTTTGATCATTCTAGTTGCCCTTCTCTGCACTTTTTCCAATGCTATAATATCCTTTTTGAGGTGTGGTGACCAGAACTGTGCACAGTACTCCAAATGAGGTCACACCATCGATTTATATAGGGGCATGATGATACTGGCTGATCTGTTCACAATTCCTTTCCTCATAATCCCCAGCATAGTGTTGAAATGGATAGTTGCAAAGCTCTCCAGAAGCAATGACCCCACGTAGGGCACGAGAGACTCCATGGGAAATCTAGCCAGCAACACATGTTGTTGCCAGCCTCCAGGTGGGCTCTGAGTATCTCTCAGGATTACAGCTGATCTCCAGATGACAGAGATCGGACCCCCTGGAGAATGAGGGCTTTTTTTGGAGGGTGGACTGTATGACATCGTACCCCACTAAGCTCCTGCTGCTCCCCACCCCTGAGCCGCCAACCCAATGTCACCTGCTTATCTTCTAGAGAGCCAGTTTGGTGTAGTGGTTAAGTGTGCAGACTCTAATCTGGGAGAACCGGGTTTGATTCTCCACTCGTCCACTTGCAGCTGCTGGTGTGACCCTGGGTCAGTCACAAGCTCTGGCACAGCTGTCCTTGAAAAAGAGCTGTTTCTGTCAGAGCTCTCTCAGCCGCACCTCCCTCCCAGGGTGTCTGCTGTGGGAAGGGGAAGGGAAAGGAATTTGTAAGCTACTCTGGGACTCTGAGTGAAGGACAGGGTATAAATCCAATCTCCTCCTCCTCCTCCTCCTCCTCCTCCTCCTCCTCCTCCTCCTTCTTCTTCTACTTCCCTGCAGATGCTTTTGTAGAACTCTGGTTCAAATTATTCCTAATACTAACTAACTAGGTGCATAGTCTCTATGATGGGTTACTTTCTGCCAGGGCTATTTTTGTACAAAAAGCCCAGCAGGACATCATTAGCATATTCGGCCACACCCCTGACAGCACAGCTCATTAGCATATCAGGCCACACCCCCATGTTACCAAAAGGGTGGTCATCCAGCCACACTCATCTTTTGCTTCTTATTCTGTTTACCTTGTTTGTTGTCAAAACCCAGGGCTTTTTTTGGAGCAGGAACTCCTTTGCATGTTAGGCCACACACCCCTCATGTAGCCAATCCTGATGAGTTTTTGCTGCTGGGTGTGGCCTGTTATGCTGATGAGTTCCTGCTGGGCGTGGCCAACTCGGGAGCCGGCCGGAATTCCGTTCCTGTGCGTTCCAGCCCAGAAATAGCCCTGCTTTCTGCAAACTTGGACTGACAGTATTTATTAAGAGTCTAGTACTGATGCTTCCAGCAGCCTGGTAGCAAAAGTCTAGGCCGGTCTCATCAGATCTTGGCTGCTAAGCAGAGACAGAGTATTTGGATGGGAGACCAGCAAGGAAGTCCAGGGTTGCTACACAAAGGCAGGCAATGACTGATCACCTCTGAACATCTGCCGTGACCTGGATGACCCAGGCTGGCCTGGTATCATCAGATCTCAGAAGCTAAGCAGGGGCAGCAAGGAAGACTAGGGTTGCTACGCAGAGGCAGGTCATGGCAATCCACCTCTGATGGCCGCATTGCCTTGAAAACTTCATATGAGTTGCCATGAATTGGTTGTGACTTGGCTGGCAGAAGACAATAATTATTATGGAGGCTTCCTTGATGGATTGGTTCTCGTTTTGGCATAACCAACCTTCGCTATGCCGAAATTCATTTTTTTTTTAAATTGACCAGTACCTTCACGTTGTCCAGTACCACCAGCGGCCCATTCACACCACACACGGTCTTGTAGGCTGCGGAAGGAAAGAGAAAAGGGGGAAATTATTGGATCTCCCTGAGAAAAAAGACAACTGAAAGGAAAGTTTGTGGGCACCCAGGAACTACCGGAGGAGAAGCGATCGAGGACTTGGGTGAGTCTGGGTCAGGCCTACCCTGCTGGAAGAGTTTTCAAAAAAAGAAATGCACTTATACTAGCAAGACCCACAGGATGTGAGAAGTGTTCTCTCTAAGCTGAGTTAGTGTGAGCTAGCTCACAGTTGTTTAACCTCCAGCTCACACATTTTTGTCTTAGCTCAGGACGGATGGCTCCAGAGCAAACCAATTGATGCAGCAGCCAAATCGCTCGCTCACAAATATAATGCCAATAGCTCACAAATAGCTCACAAATTTAATGCCAACAGTTCTTGGTGCTGGAGAGGGCAGCAGTGGGAGGGCTTCTAGTGTCCTGGCCCCACTGCTGGACCTCCTGATGGCACCTGGTATATTTTGGCCGCTGTGTGACAGAGTGTTGGACTGGATGGGCCATTGGCCTGATTCAAAACTGGCTTCTCTTATGTTCTTATGTTCTTATGTAGAATTTTTGCTCACAAGACTCCACAGCTTTGAAAGAGCATTGGACGTGAGTTGGACCAATTCATGGAGAAGACCTCCTCTCTGGAACGTTTTATGGCAGGGCTCCCCAACCTCTTCCAGCCTGCAGACAGCTTTGGAATTCTGCCATGGGGTGACGGTGGGACAACAAAACGCCGGCTGCAGGAGGTGGATCCAACCACAAAATGTCAGGGAGTGAAGTTATGCATAATTCTGACAGTAGGCATCTCGTAGGCATCTGAGAACTTTTGCAAAAGGGGAAAGGTCCCCGTATCTCCAAAAGGACATTGAAGAGCTGGACAAAGTGCAGAGGAAGACAACCAAGATGACGAGGGGGGTTGGAGCCCCTTCCCATGGGAGGAATGGCTGAAGAGTCTCCGGGACTTTTCAGCTGAGAAGAGACGACTAAGGGGCTGGGACATGAGAGAGGTTTACAAATTATGCACGGGATGGAGAGGGAGAGAGAAATTTCTCTCCCTCTCCCAATATATGAGAACTCAAGGGCATCCGATGAAGCAGATGGGCAGTAGGTTCAGGACGGGCACAAGGAAATACCACTTGACACAGGGAGTGATGGAAATGTGGAATTTGTTGTTAGAGGACGTTGTGAATCCGTGTTTCCTCTAAGCTGAGCTAGTGTGAGCTAGCTCACAGTTTTTTAGCCTCTGGCTCACATTTCCATCACTCCCATCATGGAGGATGAGTCTATCAGTGGCTACTAGCCGTGGTGACTAAGGGGAACCTCCACAGTCAGAGGCACAAATCCTCTGAATCCCAGAGCCAGGAGGCAACATCAGGGGAAGCCCTTGACCTCTCTGCCCTGTTGTGGGCTATCCAGAGGAACTGGTTGGCCATTATCCTCTCATACCTCTCAGTCCTCTCCTCTCCAGGCTAAAAGACAACAAAAGTGTATTTCCCTCTCTAGAGAAGCAGTCAGGAAATTTATACGTTCTGTTGTTCGGCACGCAAGGACCTATTTTCCAAAAACGGTTTCTCTTCCATTTCTGCAAATTGCCAATGCTTTCATCGACCGAGTCTGTCCCTCCAGCTCCGTACGATGTTTTATGGGCCTCAAAAAGCACTAGGAGAAAAGAGAAACCCAGCCCTTTGCTAGGGCTTTCAGGGATTAATGGCAACAAACCGGACCACGGTGTATGTGACTAAGGAAAATACTAAATCACCGTGTATAATCTTACAATTCTTTTGTGTTTTTATGTTATGCTGAATGTGAATTACTGAAGTATTTTTAGAATGATTAATGAACACAAATACAAATCAAGCATTAACCATGAAGCTCAACAATACATTTGGAACGACGCCACTTCTGTAGAAATATTTACAGCCGATAACAAGGTCTTATCTTAGGCACAAGGTCCTAATCTAATATACTTATTATAAAGACAACTGACAAACAATAGTGATCCAGTAATCATTCCATTTGCGTATTCTTCATCAGATTTGTCTATTGTTGTTGTGAGCAAAAATTCTACTTTGTGAGCTACTGGCATTAAAGCTGTGAGTGAGAGATTTGGCTGCTGCATAACTTAGTTTGCTCTGGAGCCCTCCTTCCTGAGCTAAGACAAAAATGTGTGAGCTGGAGGCTAAAAAACTGTGAGCTAGCTCCCACTAACCCAGCTTAGAGGGAACACTGGTCTTGATGTATGGAAGGCAATGTTTCAAGATTCTTAGGACTAGTTCATATATTATATGGGTGCCATGCTATTGGGTTTATGTTCTGATGACAGACTCGCCAATATTAAACTATGATGTAACTAAGTCTATAATATTGGCGATTCCTCACAGTTTCATATTGGCGATTCCCAGTTACCAGAACCTTGTGCCTAAGATAAGACCTTGTTATCGGCTGTAAATATTTCTACAGAAGCGACGTTGTTCTGAATGTACTGTTGAGCTTCATGGCTAATGCTTGGTTTGTATCTGTGTTAATGAGTCATTCTAAAAATATTTTAGGAATTCACATTCAAAATAATATAAAGGTAAAGGTTCCCTTGCTCGAAAGCCAGTCAAATCCGACTCTAGGGTTGCGGTGCTCATCCCCGTTTCAAAGCCGAACAGCCAGCGCTGTCCGAAGACGTTTCCGTGGTCATGTGGCCGGCGTGACTAAACACCAAGGCGCACGGAACGCTGTTCCCTTCCCACCGAAGTGGTACCTCTTTATCTACTTGCAATTTCTTGCTTTCGAACGGCTAGGTTGGCAGGAGCTGGAACTAGAGACGGGAGCTCACTCCGTCATGCGGCACTCTCGGGTCTCGAACTGCTGAACTACTGACCTTCTGCAGCCTGCAGTTCAGCATCTTAACCACTTGAGCCACTGCAGCTCCTTCCACAAAATAATATAAAAACACACAAAAAATGTAAGATTACACATGGTGATTTAGTGTTTTCCTTAGGGCTTTCAGGGACAGCAGGCCTCGTCTTTCTGGCCTGAGCGTCACCGTGCCCCCCCACCCCCGGCTTCTCTCTTGGCTCTCCAAAGAAACAACATTTCGAAAAATCCCAGCAGCTACATCCCTGAATTTCTTCCGGTGTTCCAGGAGAGGCGCGCCTGAGCCAGCGACGACCCTCCAGCCTCCTCCCTCTCCACATCTTGCCGCGCCAAGTCCATTGGGACTGACAGAAACAGCCACCCTATCTGTAAGGGTCACAACCTCCCCAGTAGGCCCGGTTGAGCTCACACATCTGCGATCCGGGGCCAGGCCTGCCCCTGCTGGGAGCGGACAGAGGGCAGCGGCAGCGGCGGAGGCCCTGCCCGGGGTGTGTATGCATTTTTGTGCCTCATAAATGGATGATGGTCCTTGCTGGGAATCTTTCTTGGCTTAAAAAATTGGGTGTATTTATAAAAAACGGCAACCTCCATGCTTTACAAAGGCCCGGGCAACGTACACGCTGGGTCGTGCCAGGTGCATAGCTATTCCCAGGCGCTCGTCACACATACTGATTGGCCACATTGCCTGATCTGTCATTAACGTGGGATTAATCTTCTGCGCATGCCCCCACCTGCATGCGCATACGCCCCCCCCCATACACACACACACCCTTCCAGCTGCACAGAGAGGTTCGGTGACATCATTCACTGTGACAGCGGAGTGACTGGGTGAAAGGTTAGCTTAGCACATTTCCAAATGTCACGGCTTTCGTTCCACCATAGTAATCGGCGCGCAATGGCGCAGGGAGTCCCTTCTGCACGGCGCTTTCCCAGTTGTTATTTGTAAGTGTCACAGGACAGGGGAGAAAGAGGTTAAAAATGTAGGGAATCTGTTGGGGGATGACCATATCTTCGCTACATCAGGCCAAAGCTCCATTTGGTCTAGGGTTGTCGGGTCTGGGTTGGAAGATACCTGGAGACTTTGGGGGTGCACCCAGGAGAGGGCGGGGTTTGGGGAGGGGAGAGGCCTCAGCAGGGTACAATGTTATGGACTCCATAACATAAGAACATAAGAGAAGGCAATGTTGAATCAGGCCAATGGCCCATCTAGTCCAACACTCTGTCACACAGCGGCCAAAATATACCAGGTGCCATCAGGAGGTCCAGCAGTGGGGCCAGGACACTAGAAGCCCTCCCACTGTTGACCACTCCCCAAGCACCAAGAATACAGAGCATCCCTTGCCCCAGACTGAGAGTTCCCATCTATACCCTGTGGCTAATAGCCACTGATGGACTTTTGCTCCATACGTTTATCTAATTCCCTCTTGAAACTGTCCATGCTTGTAGCTGCCACCACCTCCTGGGGCAGTGAATTCCATGTGTTAATCACACTTTGGGTGAAGAAGTACTTCCTTTTATCTGTTCTAACCCAACTGCTCAGCAATTTCATGGAGTGCCCACAAGGAGTTCTTGTATTGTGAGAAAGGGAGAAAAGGACTTCTTTCTCAACCTGCTCAATCCCATTCATAATCTTATAATCCTCGATCATGTCACCCCTCAGCCGTTGTGAGTTAGAATGGCACCAGGGACCTGACCCAGCTTGAACACCAGGACAATTGGCAACTAAGATCCTGGAAGGAACCAATTGAACTAGAGTTGTAATGTAAATAGCCTACCCCTGGGAGTGTGTGTGTGTGGGGTGTGGTATTTTACTTCATAGAATCATAGAATGTTAGAGTTGGAAGGGACCTTGCAGGTCATCTAGTCCAACCCCCTGCACTCTGCAGGAGCAGAGCCGAAAGAGAGCCCGACATACCTACAACATACCCAGCCATCTTTTAAGCAGGGCTTCCGTCCCACTTGTCTTAGAGTTAGCTGATTCACTGATAAACTATGAGCTGATCACTATACAGGTCTCGAACCCAGGATATTTCACCACCCTTCAAAGCAGCCATTCTTCTCCAGGGGAGCTGATCTCCGTCAGCTGGAGACCAGTTGTCAAAGCGGGAGATCCCTAGGCCCGCACCTGGAGGCTGGCAACCCGAGTTTGGTCCGACCCAGTGCTCTTTCCAGGGGTGGCAAAGAAGATGCTCCGCAACGGGGATTCCCAACCTGGCGCCCAAGGGGCTCCCTGGTTCCTGCTGGCACCTTTTCTGGGGCCCACCGAGTACTTTCAGGAAGTGGGAGGGGCTAGGTGGAGGGACTGTCAAACAGGGCTTTTGATTGGCTGTGCATATGAAAGGGCACCCTGTTAAACGGAACTTCGGCTTGAAATGTCAAGGAGTCACTATTCGAGTTATAGATACCCTCAGGGCTTTTTTTGTAGAAAAAGCCCAGCACAAACTCATTAGCATAATAGGCCACATCCAACAGCAGAAACTCATTCACATATTAGGCCACAGACTGATGCCTACACTTATCGTGGAACTCCTTCCTCCACTTCTTTGTCAGAGGTTATTAATGGTGGATCCCAATTGTCGATCTGCCCTTCCCCCACCCCTGTGCCGCAACTCTGCCTATTCTGCTGGGTGCTTCTCTTTGCATCTCCTCTCCTCTCCCCGTAAGCAGAGCCCTAAAAGATTACCTAAAGCCGGCTTTGAAGTCGAGATAGATACATAGCTCTACGCCCAGGGAAAGCTCTCCTTTTGGAGGCCGGCCCAGAAAACTTTCACAACTGAGGTTGGTTTGGGGGCATTCGAGCTGACGTTCCCACTCTTTGGACCGGATCGCAGTAGAATATTTATAACACTTTAAGAGCAGCGAAGATGCAATGTCACGGCCAGGGATGTTCCGTGGTGCCCTTGTGCAGCGATCACGGACTTCCTTGGTGGTCTCCCATCCAAGTTCCAACCTGGGCCGACCCCCTGCTTAACTTCCAAGGTCTGACCAGACTGGGCTCGCCGGGGCTGTCCCATAGCAAGCATAAATGTTTTGTCCTCCATGAGTCAGTAGTTTTGAACTCTAGTCAGGGGGCTAGAATTCAAGCCATAGGGAACTTCCTCCATGGGGTGGAGGAGGGGAGGAGGGGGACTCAGGCTGGAGAAGAGGGAGGGGGCGGTGGGGGCTTTTTTGGCTCAGGAGCGGCTTCCGTGGAGAAAACTCTCTCCCCCTGGCTGTATCTCTCCTACGCCTTCTTCCAAATCTGGCCAGCCGGCCTCCTCTCCTTGACCTAGAGTTGCCAACCCCGGCTTGGGGAATTCCTGGAGATTTGAGGGACTGGAGCATGATGGGGGAGGCGGGGTTGGGAGACAGGAGGTATCAGGGCTATTTCGGGGCAGGAACGCACAGGAACGGAGTTCCGGCTGGCTCCTGAGTTGGCCACGCCCAGCAGGAACTCATTAGCATAACAGGCCACACCCAACAGCAGAAACTCATTAGGACTGGCTACATTAGGAGGTGTGTGGCCTCACATGCAAAGGAATTCCTGCTACCAAAAAAGCCCTAGGTTTTGACAACAAACAAGGTAAACAGAATAAGAAGCAAAAGGTGGGCTGGATGACCACACTTCTGGCAACTTGAGGGTGTGGCCTAATATGCTAATGAGTTTCTGCTGCTGGGTGTGGCCTATTATGCTAATGAGTTCCTGCTGGGCTTTTTCTACAAAAAGAGCCCCGCTTACACGGAAGCAGAACCGTGGCCCATCTTGCACTGCCCGGCCACAATGAAGAAAGGTTAAAGCACTTGGGGCTCTTTAGCTTGGAGAAACGACGGCTGAGGGGTGACATGATCTCTTTCTCTGCCTGCTCTATCCCATGCACAATCTTATAGACCTCGATCACGTCACCCCTCAGCCGTCGTTTCTCCAAGCTAAAGAGCCCCAAGCGCTTTAACCGTTGGAAAGTGTTCCAACCCTTTGATCGTTCTAGTTGCCCTCTTCTGCACTTCTCCCAATGCTATAATTATCCTTTTTGACCAGTAGTGGGGGCCAACAGGGGATGAAGTCATTCTAGGGGCAAATAGATCGGAATCAGAAGAGGATTGCAGGATCTGGCCCTCTTAAACCCGGCATTCCTTGGGAGCATCCCGGTGGCCCCTGGAAATTGGGAGGGCAGACCGTCTGCGTGACCGGCGTCTCCGCTCATCGCCGGTACGCTGCAATCAAATTCGTATTACCCCAGAGACCATTTGCACAGGGTACTCCCCAAAGGGAAAGGGTCTTGGCTGCCTATTGAGGAGAATTCCCTACAATGAAGGCCTCTGCTAGAAAAAAGAGGGAGGGTGTGTGTGTGTGTGGGGGGGGCGGGAATGATAGAAAATCGGGTGGAGGCCAGCAGGCCCACCACCGGAAAACCCCCATTCAGATCATTAAGGGGTTGAGTTGTTCTGGAAAAAAGGGGGGACTTTAACTCTTCCTGGGCCCGGCAGAGTGGGTGGGCTGGGGGGTGGGGGTGGTTTTCTCGGTGGAGGTGAAGGGAGTCAGGGGAAAAGGTGGATGAAAAGCTGTTGGGCGTGATTGCTGATTTCGCAAATTAAAAAACAGCGGCGGGGGGGGGGGAGAGGGGAGGCAGCAGAGCGGGAGGCCTTTGAGCCTGGCCTCGACTGGCACACACCGCCGCCTCCCCCCCCAGTCCTCCCCAAATTCGCAGCTCGCATCCTTGGCCATCTGAATTAACCCTTGACAATTGTGCCTGATTAACTCCCATGGGGCAGGAGGGAGGGGGCGGGGGGGGCAAGGAGCAGAGGAAATTGACCGTGTTGACAAAGGGGGACGGGCGGCCCAACTCCACCAAAGCGCTAATTGCTTCCCCTCCCTCGCCCCCCCTCCCTTCCCCCCGCATCTGTTGGGTGGGTTCCCCTTCTCTGAATGGCGGCTGGGTGGGGGGAGCGGAGAAGCTTCAGGGCTCCTCTGTAAAGTGCACACTTCTCCAGCTGGAGCATCACTCCCTCTGGACCCTTTCGCAAGGCCTAGTGACGGGTCCGGACTGCCGGGAGGCGCAGGGGCGGCGTTCCCTCTAAGCTGAGTTAGTGTGAGCCAGCTCACCGTTTTTTAGCCTCCGGCTCACACATTTTTTGTCTTGGCTCAGGAAGGGACGGCGCCAGAGCCAACTGACTTATGCCGTAGCCAAATCGCTGGCTCACAACTTTAACGCCAGTAGCTCACAAAAGTAGGATTTTTGCTCACAAGACTCCACAGCTTAGAGGGAACATTGGTTCTCTAACCCTTAGGGGTGCTGGCTGAACCAAAGAATTCTGCCCGGCTTCTCCCACCTTTAACCAACGAGCGACTTCACTCCAGCTTTCATTTCGTTCAAAACAGTAAGAAGCCCAGTAGCACCTTTAAGTGCCTTAAATTAAGATGAACAAACTTTCGTTCAGCGTGGTAGTTAAGTGCGCAGACTCTAATCTGGGACAACCGGGTTTGATTCCCCGCACCTCCACTTGCAGCTGCTGGATGACCTTGGGCAAGCCACAGTCCTGTCAGAGCTGTCCTTGAAAGGGTAGTTTCTGTCAGAGCTCTCTCAGCCCCACCTCCCTCACAGGCAGTGTTCCCTCTAAACTGACTTAGTTTGAGCTAGCTCACAGTTTTTTAGCCTCTGGCCCACACCTCTTTGTCTTAGCTCAGGAAGGAGGGCTCCAGAGCCAAACTATGTTAATACCAGTAGCTCACAAAGTAGAATTTTTGCTCACAAGACTCTACAGCTTAGAGGGAACATTGCTCACAAGGTGTCTGTTGTGGGGAGGGGAAGGGAAAGGTGTAAGCTGCTCTGAGACTCTGAGTGAAGGGCAGGGTATAAATCCAATCTCTTCTCCTCTTCTTCTCTTTCTTTATTGTAGTGTAAACTTTCGAGCAACACAGCTCTCCTCGTCAGATGCTACAATAAAGTTTGTTAGTCTTAAAGGTGCTGCTGGGCTTTTCACTATTTTGCAGCCCCAGACTAACCCGGCTGACTCCATTTCTTTCCAGGGCTTCATGATGACCTTGTAATCGAAGTCTGCAGAAACTCAGAGTTACACAACGGACAACTTTTCTACACAGGCAACAGCACTGGCGCTGTACAGAATGAGTCACAGAGCGACTTGGGTAAATTATTAGGGAATGTGGTCTGTACCGCCGTGGGTAGCTTGCTGTAAAAGCAGGGTCCCGCTGTGTGATATTTTGCATCGTTTAATGTGTCAAGTTAATGTGTTGGGTAAATGCCTCTGCTTTGCTTCGGTTCTGTTTTTAGACTTCCGGTGGGTTCGACAACCCTAACCCGACTGCATTGTGGACTGAAGGCCCCCTCCATCAGTTCTGCTGACTCATCCTGCCGACTCGGTGTCGAGTCCAAGGGAGGAAGGAAAGCTATAAACAACGTGAATGAATGAATAACCCTAAAATCCCCCCAAACTGGTAAAGGGTCGGGTGTTTGTTCTAACTGCTAAACATCACAGCCACGCTAAAAGGCAAGGAAGAAGCCGTCGACACAATTTAAAAGCAGCTGGCTGCAAGAATTAATAAAAGCATAAAGGAATTAATAAATGCATATTAAAAGAAATATGAATAAAAGTCCCTTTGGCCCAGACTTCAATAGAGGTGCCATTTGGATAGATGGCAAAGGCCTTCTGTAGGGATGCCAGCTGTGGAGTCCTGAGAGCGAAACTTCTGCTTTGTGAGCTACCGGCATTAAAGTTGTGAGCAGGTGATTTGGCTACTGCATAAATTAGTTTGCTCTGGAGCCCCATCCCTTCCTGAGCTAAGACAAAAACATGTGAGCCAGAGGCTAAAAAACTATGAGCTAGCTCACACTAACTCAGCTTAGAGGGAACAGTGGATGCCAGCCTCCAGGTGGGACCTGGGGATGCCCCAGAATTACAGCTCCTCCCCAGACTACAGAGGTCAGTTCCCCGGGATAAAACGGATGCTTTGGAGGGTGGACTCCGTGGCATGGCACCCCAGTGAGGTCCCTGTCCTCCCCAGGCTCCATCCCAAAATCTTCAGGAGTTTCCCAAACTGGATCTAGCAACTGTAACCTCCCCATCCCCTGCTGGGGGGGTGGACAGAACCTGGCAACCCTACCTTGTGGGGTGATTTTACAATTTCAACAGAAACTACATTAAAAAGATTCTAATAGGAAATCGAAGAAGAAGAAGAGGAGGAGGGGGGAGGGGGGAGATTGGATTTATACCCCGCCCTTCACTCGGAGTCTCAGAGCAGCTTACAAACTCCTTTCCCTCCCCCTCCCCACAACAGACGTCCTGTGAGGTAGGTGGGGCTGAGAGAGCTCTTTCGAGGACTGCCCTTGAGAGAACAGCTCTGAGAGAACTTGTAACTGGCCCAAGGTCACACCAGCAGCTGCAAGTGGAGGAGGAGTGGGGGATCAAACCCGGTTCTCACAGATTAGAGTCCGCGTACTTAACCACTATGCCAAACTACCATAATAGCAAAAAAAAGAGCAGTAGAGTGGCCAATAGGGCGGAGTAGTTAGTGCTGGAGAGGCCCAGATTCAATCCTCTAGCCTAGGAGATGGGACCTGGGGAGGGTGAGGTTCGGGAAGGGGAGGGGAGGGGCCTCAGCAGAGGATAATACCATAGAGCCCACCCTCCACAGCAGCCATTCCCTCCAGGGGAACTGCCGTCTGCCGTCTGGAGCTCAGTTGTAATTCCAAGAGATCTTCAGTTCCCACCAGGAGGTTGGCAACCCCACCCCAGCAGCATGCGATGCTCTGGGATGGGGGTTGCTGCCTCTGGGTTGGGGGGCTTCCGGAGGTTTTGAGCCATGCTCCCTCTGAGCTGTGGAGTCCTGTGAGCAGAAATTCTACTTTGTGAGCTCCTGGCATTAAACTATTTGGCTCTGGCATAAATCACTTTGCCCTGGAGCCCTCCTCCCTGAGCCGAGACAACAATGGGTGAGCCAGAGGCTGAAAAACTGCAAGCTAGCTCACACTAACTCAGCTTAGAGGGAACACTGGTGCCTACATCACCCTGGCTGACCACCACCAGCAATGCTCCCTCTAAGCTGTGGAATCTGGTGAGCAAAAATTCTCCTTTGTGAGCAACTGGCATTGAAGCTGTGAGCTAGCGGTTTGGCCACTGCATAAAATCAGGTTGCTCTGGAGCCGTCCTTCCTGAGCTGAGACAAAAACGTGTGAGCTGGAGGCTAAAGAACCGTGAGCTGGCTCACACCAACTCAGCTTAGAGGGAATGCTGGTTTTGAGGGAAAGCCGAGGGGGAGTGAGGCTTGGAGCTGAGCAGGGGTCTGAGGCCACCGAGTCCCACCCGTCCCTTCCAAAGCGGGCATTTTCTCCCAGGAAACTGATCCATGCAGTCTGGAGATGAGCTGTAATTCTAGGAAGTCACCAGGCCCCAACAGAAAGGTGGCAACCATCCTTCCCAGAGATCTTGGGGGCAGGCACACTTTCTCAGCAGAATTTAGCCCGCAGTGTTCCTCTGATGGTTAGAGAAGGGAATGGAGGCCCAGGGAAGCCACCCGGATCTTCTGGGAGGAAAAAGATCAAGACGGGGTCACCATGTCTGTCTGCAGCAGTAGAAAAAGAGCAGGACTCGAGCGGCACCTTAAAGGGTGCATTCATACGAACAGCTACTCCCGCCATTATGCCAGCTCAAATTTGATCCAGATCTTTTTAATCTGCCCTCGCACGATCAGACATCCCCCGTGGGAATCGCCTTACCGCGCGCTGCTTCTGCTGTGGATTGTCTAGACGGCGTCCACTGGAGGAGGTGCGCGTGGTGTTTTTTTTAAAACCCCCCCCCCCATTTTGTGCATGCATATAGGCGTGACTGCGCGTCCTTGTAGATCCGAGGCGCTTGCAGGGATGGACTAAAGGAGTCCCGGCCATCCCCCTTGCCACTGAGATCATGCTCAATGGAGGGACTATTTTGCACGTTAGAAGACTCATCCTCCCTTCAGGTCCCATCCCATTAACCGATCGTCCTTAAAGAGACGGGTCATTCATAAACATTAAATTCTTCGTGGTGCTGAACTGGGGTTCCGCAGCCTCATTTTTAAATGCATTTAAGCACATATCGGGTAGTGGTTTTTTAAAAATCGTGCCCGCTCGGCATGGTCTGATGTCAGACCACCCCGATGGGAGGATTGCGCGCTGGTGGCACGATCAGATGGGTGAAAGTCCGCTGTTGTCCCATCAGGCTTGGAAAACTTCAGTTTTAAAGTGCTCTCTTTTAAGTCCGGTTATGAGGCGTGGCAAAACGGGATGTCTACAGAACAGGGACGTTTCCCAGATGTTTGTGTCTGGTCGTTCCGATTGACTGATTGGATCGCCTTGCAGTCTAAGGGACTCACAAGAGTCTATTCTTTGGCGCTCAGCCTTCCTTATGGTCCAGCTCTTGCAGCCATACATTACTACTGGGAATACCACTGCTTTGAGGAAATACCACTTGGTGAGGAGTAAATTGTTTCAGCAGATCCAAGGGAGCTTTGACTCTTGAGAGCTTAGATCCTGGCAATCTTGTTGGCCTCTAAGGTGCACCTTAGATGCATGTTTGTTCTGCTTTCTGTTATATAATAGGCTGCGGCATTTCTATAGCAATGTCCCTGTACCTTACAACAACCCAGTTAGGTAGGCCAGTAATAGGAATCATGCCCACAGGGGACCAGGGCCGAGATTAGAGTTGCCAACTTTGGTGTGAGAAATCCCCAGAAATTTGGGAGTGGCCAAGTAGAGGCATCATCCTGCCAACAAAAGTCCATATGGTCAAAGCGATGTATGGCTGCAAGAGTTGGACCATAAGGAAGGCCGAGTGCCGAAGAAGAGATGCTTTTGAATTATGGTGCTGGAGAAGGCTCTTGAGAGTTTCTTGGACAGCAGGGAGATCAAATCATTCCATCCTAAAAGAAATCAATCCTGACTGTTTCCTGGAAGGCCAGAGACTGAGGCTGAAGCTCAAATACTTTGGCCACCAAATGAGAAGGGAGCACTCACTGGAGAAGACCCTGATGCTGGGAAAGACTGAAGGTCAAAGAAGAAGAAGGGGACGGCAAAGGATGAGATGGTCAGGCAGTGTCATCGATGCAACGAACATGAGATTAAGCAAGCTCCGGAGAACGACGGAGGACAGGAGGGCCTGGCGCGATGTGGTCCATGGGGTCGCGGAGAGTCGGACTCGACGGCGCAACTGAACAAAAAACAGATTTTATGGAGGGAAGTTGCTAAGTAGGGATGTGACGCCAGAGAATTAGGGTTGCCAACTCCAGGTTGGGATTTTCCTGGAGATTTGGGGATGGCACTTGAGGAGAGTGGGGTTTGAGGAAGGGGGCCCCTCAGTGGGGTGCCATGCCGTAGAGTCCACCCTCTGAATCAGCCGGTCTCTCCAGCAGAACTGATCTCCGTAGTCCAGAGATCACTTGTCGTTCCTGGAGAACTCCAGGCCTCACCTGGAGAGTTGGCAACCCAAGGTGAGTGCATGGCGGGGTGCTGCTGCTGATGCTCACACTCTTCCCCTTGCCACCCTGCAGTGCCAGCTGCTGCAGCTGCGACGTCCTTGCCGGTTAGCATCAAGCTGGGATGTTTTCGTCGCCGCTTCTGGAGGAGGAGGCAAACACAGGGAGACCCCACGGGCTTCAATGGGCCTCAAGCACCCTCTCCACTTCCTTTGCTGTGCTCCACAGGCATTCTCTCGCTGCGTGCTTGCAACGCACTGAGCATTGCCGAAGGCTACACAGACTCCTTGCTGGCGGTGCGTGCGTGCGGACTGGTGGCAAAATCTATCGAGGCGGTTCTCCTCCATCGGCTTATTTTTTAAAAAAATTCTCACAAAGCCTCGCGCTACAACGAATGTGCTGATCCTTAAGGTGCCGCCGGACTCTTTCTTTTTTCTTTTTGCTTTTCTGCAGCAGACTCACACAATGACGGTTTCTGCATTTCAGTGCATCCAAACATTGCTCTTGTTTTTTAAAAAATGCACCCCTTTGCGCTTAGAAAAACAATAGGCAAATGTGCTAAACCAAGTGAGTAAATCAAGGGTCGCATTCAGTGTTCCCTCTAAGCTGAGTGAGTGTGAGCTAGCTCACAGCTTTTTAGCCTCCGGCTCACAGATTTTTGTCTCAGCTCAGGACGGAGGGCTCCAGAGCAAACTAACTGACGCAGTGGCCAAATCGCTGGCTCACAACTTCAATGCCAGGAGCTCACCAAGTAGAATTTTTGCTCACCAGACTCCACAGCTTAGAGGGAACATTGGCTTGCATTAAAACCTTTATCCCGTCCCACCCCAAAAGGAAGTCGCCGGGAATGAGTTCAGCTTTCACTTGGGAGGGTCCCTCTCTGAACAGGGTCCTGCCGTTTTGCCTCTACACGTGTGAATGACAGATACAATTCAGCTTGTCTAAAACAGGGGCGTGGAACTCATTTGTTGCGAGGGCCGGATCTGACATAAATGAGACCTTGTTGGACCGGGTCATGCGTGTGTCATAAAAGGTAATGCCAGGGAGCGGAGACAGAAACTTTATAAAGGACACAAACACAGAGGGTGGGTTTTTTTTTTACTTAAAATAAAAACATGCTTCAAACATGAGCCCTCTTGCAACATTTTCTTTATTTGGCAGTGCCTGATCACTGACACCTCTTGCTCGGAATTATTGCATCGAAATGTCCGTGCTGTTGCCATCTTGAGGATGCTGTTCAGGTGTGTCTCTGTCAGCTGCGAACCTACCATGACGCAGCAGCGGCAGTAGAAATGGAAGAGGAAGCAGAAGACAGCTAGTGCCACTGTGGGCCTGATAGAAGCCCTCTGGGGGGCTGATCTGACCCCCGGCCACATGTATCTACAAGGCCCTACACGTTCCTTGAAACTGCAGAACATCAGAAGAGCCCTGCTGAGTCAGACCAGTGAGGGTCCATCTAGTCCAGCCTCCTGCCTCACACAGTGGCCAACCAGTTCCTCTGGAGGGCCAACAACAGGGCATAGCAGCGGAGGCCTTCCCCTGATAAGAACATCAGAAGAGCCCTGCTGGGACAGACCAGGGAGAGTCCATCTAGTCCAGCCTCCCATCTCACACGGTGGCCAGCCAGTTCCTCTGGAGGGCCAACAACAGGGCATAGCGGTGGAGGCCTTCCACGGTTAAGAACATCAGAAGAGCCCTTCTGGGTCAGACCAGAGAGGTTCCATCTAGTCCAGCCTCCCGTCTCACACTGGGGCCAGCCAGTTCCTCTGGAGGGCCAACAACAGGGCATAGCGGTGGAGGCCTTCCACGGTTAAGAACATCAGAAGAGCCCTGCTGGGTCAGACCAGAGAGGTTCCATCTAGTCCAGCCTCCCGTCTCACACGGGGGCCAGCCAGTTCCTCTGGAGGGCCAACAACAAGGCAGAGAGGCTGAGGCCTTCCCCTGATAAGAACACCAGACCTGCTGGGTCAGACCAGTGAGGGTCCATCTAGTCCAGCTTCCTGTCTCACACAGGGGCCAGCCAGTTCCTCTGGAGGGCCAACAACAGGACGTAGATCCCCTGATGTTGCCTCCTGGCCCTGGGGTTCAGAGCCTGACTACCCCTGAATGTGGAGGCTCCCTTTAGTTACCGTAGCCACTGACCGGCCTGTCTTCCATGAATCTATCTAATCCCCTTTCAGTGCTATTTATTCCTGTGGCCATCACTCCATTCTCTGGCAGCAAATGCCACGTTTTAATGTCTCACAGTGTAAAGATGTGTTTCCTTTTGTTTCCCACTCATGGCATCAAAACAAACCCCACATGCAATTGCTCCAAGATACGTACACTTATGCCAATGACTCAGCGGAGAAACAGCCGACCCTCCAAGCAGTGTTCCCTCTAAGCTGAGTTAGTGTAACCTAGCTCACAGTTTTTTAGCCTCTGGCTCACACATTTTTGCTTTGGCTCAGGAAGGAGGGCTCCAGAGCAAACTAATTTACGCAGCAGCCAAATCACTCGCTCACGACTTTAATGCAAGGAGATCAAGTCATTCGATCCTAAAAGAAATCAACCCTGACTGTTCCCTGGAAGGCCAGAGACTGAAGCTGAAGCTCAAATACTTTGGCCACCAAATGAGAAGGGAGCGCTCCCTGGAGAAGACCCTGATGCTGGGAAAGACTGAAGGCCAAAGAAGGAGAAGGGGACGGCAAAGGATGAGATGGTTAGACAGTGTCATCGATGCAACGGACATGAAATTGAGCAAACTTCAGCGGACAGTGGAAGACAGGAAAGGGCCTGGCGTGATCTGGTCCATGGGGTCGCGAAGAGTCGGACTCGACTGTGCGACTGAACAACAACAGCAAAAGCTCACAAAGTAGAATTATCGCTCACGCGACTCCACAGCTTAGCGGGAGCACTGCCTACAAGGCCCTACACGTTCCTTGAAACCACAGCGCAGGCCGATGGGACGTTTCCGGGGACGGCCTGTCCCCTGCCCGCCCTCTCCCTCCTTGAGCATCCCAAACTTTCCCGATGGTCCCTAGGCGAGCCCAGTTTCCCCGTCTCCCCAGCCAGCCCTCTCCCTCTGCTCCTCACCAACCTGCCCATTGTGCGATGTGTCAGTTTGTGCAGTGCTGTCAAACACATTGGCCCGTCCAAGCCGAGGGGGACTCGTGAAAAGCTCAGCGGGGGCCCGCCCACTATGCCACTAATTAGGGCCGGCGGCAGAGGGTTCCCATACACACCTGCAAGGTCATGTGACTCGGGGCCAAGAATGACCGCTCCGCCCAAGCGTGAAGCAAAAGGAGCCGGACTGCGCACACATGCACAAAAAAAGTGTCGGGCTGACGGTCACAGTTCCTGGCAGACAAAATGCTCTTGGCCCCTCTGCTTTGGGGGCGGGGGGGGAGACCCCCGTCCCGGCACCTGGCTCCGAGGAAGTTCCTAGTTGGCCCCCTCTGGGAATTCTGCCTTGAACTGACTTGACAGGGGAGGTTTTTGCTACTGCTGTTCACGAACAGTAACGGAAAACTGTAAATGGAAAATTGCATATCTCGGCAACGTGTTGCTCTCTTGCAATAAGAGATACGGGGCTCTTTAGCTTGGAGAAACCGACGGATGAGGGGTGACATGATCGAGGTTTATAAGATTATGCGCGGGATAGAGCAGGTCGAGAAAGAAGGACTTTTCTCCCTTTCTCACGGTGCAAGAACTCGGGGGCACTCCGTGGAATTGCTGAGCAGTCGGGTTAGAACGGATAAAAGGAAGGACTTCTTCACCCAAAGAGTGATGAACAGGTGGAATTCACTGATGCAGGAGGTGGTGGGAGCTGCAAGAATGGACAGCTTCAAGAGGGAATTGGAAAAACATATGGAGCAGAAGTCCATCAATGGCTATTAGACACAAGGTATAGATAGGGACTCTGGGGCAAGTGATGCTCTGTATTCTTGGTGCTTGGAGGAGGGGGTCAACAGTTGGAGGACTTCTCGTGTCCTGGCCCCACTGCTAGACCTCCTGATGGCCCCTGGTATTTTTGACCACTGTGTGACCCAGAGTGTTGGACTGGATGGGCCCTTGTCCTGATCCAACATGGGCTTCTCTGATGTTCTTATTGTCCCCATTTTACAGATGGTGCACTGAGGCCGGGAGACAGTTGCTTTTTTTAGTCCTGGACAACGTAAAACTTTTTAGGTTTTGGGGGAGCACGCAAAGCCTTCTGAAAAGCCTCTGACTAAATTTCATCCTGGAGAGTGCTCGTGCTTTTCGTGTCACTGACTTCAGTACTTTAATACGATAGATCAGCTGTAAAAGGTTCTGATGACTGAACATGGTGAACTGCCTGGCATCCATTTCTAGTGGATACGCAGGCTATAAATATTAGGCAGAGGTAAAGGTTTCCCTTGCTCGAAAGCCAGTCGAATCTGACTCTAGGGTTGTGGTGCTCATCTCTGTTTCCAATCCGAAGAGCCAGCGCTGTCCGAAGACATTTCCATGGTCATGTGGCCGGTATGACTAGACGCCAAGGTGCATGGAACGCTGTTACCTTCCAACTGAAGTGATACCTATTTATCTACTTGCAATTTCTTGCTTTCGAACTGCTAGGTTGGCAAATAAATAGATTTAACCAGGCATTAAAGTAGGGTTGCCAGCTCCAGGCCTGGACATTCCTGGAGATTTGGGGGTGGAGCCTGGAGAGGGCAGGGTTTGGGGAGGGGAGGGGCCTCAGTGTATAGTGCCACAAAATTAACCCTCCTTTGGCAACCGTTTTCTTCAGGGGGACTGATCTCTCTTTTCATAGAATCATAGAGTTGGGGCCTCCAGGGCCATCTAGTCCAACCCCCTGCACAAGGCAGGAAATCAACAAATATCTCCCCCCCCCCTAGAGACCACTGTTTCATGTCCAGAAGATGACCCAAAAACTCCAGGATCTCCCGACAAACTGGGCTGGAGAAAAATGGCTTCCTGACCCTGTCTAGAGACCAGTTGTAATCCCAGGATACGTCCAGATGGCCCTAGGAGGGTGAAGATATGAAACTGCCTTACGCTGAACCGGCCCCTTGGTCCATCACAGTCAGCCTTGTCTACCCAGACCAGCGATGGCACTCCAGGGTCTCAGGTGGAGGTCTCTCATATCACCTGCTCCCTGGGACCTTTTAACTGGGAGATTCCAGGGACTGAACCTTCTGTGTGACGAGTAGATGCTCGATTGCTCAGCCACAGCCCCTCTTTACAGCTCTCCAGGGTCTCAGGCTGAGGTTTTTCACATCACCTCCCATCTGGCCCTTTTCAACTGGAGGTGCCGGGGATTGAACCTGGGACCTTCTGCATGCCGAGCAGAGGCTCTTCTGCTGAGCCATGACCCCTCTTTACAGCTCTCCAGGGTCTCAGACGGAGGTCTTTCCCATCACCTCCTGCCTGGTCCTTTTTAACTGGAGATGCCAGGGATTGAACCTGGGACCTTGTCAGACTCTTCAGAAAGTCAGTCAAACACCAGACTTCATAAAGAAGATAGCGTTTATTGAAAACAGTTCTAAAGGCACGGTAACATCTCTTTGTCAGTGATGGGTAACCCTAAGGATACACTTACGGTTATACCAGCTTGAAATGCCCCCCCCCTCTATCTACCAATGGGCACTAAGCCTGTGCGCGGGAAAAGGTGCGAAAATCCTAAAGCAGTAAATAACCAAAATGCTCCAGAGGATGGACAGCTTCAAGAGGGAATTGGATAAACATATGGAGCAGAAGTCCATCAGTGGCTATTAGCCACAGAGTATAGATAGGGATTCTGGGGCAAGTGATGCTCTGTATTCTTGGTGCTTGGAGGAGGGGGTCAACAGTTGGAGGACTTCTAGTGCCCTGGCCCCACTGCTGGACCTCCTGATGGCACCTGGTATTTTTGGCCACTGTGTGACAGAGTGTTGGACAAGATGGGGCGTTGGCTTGATTCAACATTGGCTTTTCTTATGCTCTTATGTACTCCAAGGTCTCAGGCGGAGGTCTTTCCCATCACCTCCTGCCTGGTCCTTTTTAACTGGAGATGCCGGGGATTGAACCTGGGACCTTCTGCATGCCAAGTGGTTGTTTTTCCACTGAGCCGCAGCCCCTCTTTACAGCTCTCCAGGGTCTCAGGCAGAGGTCTTTCCCATCACCTCCTGCCTGGTTCTTTATAACTGGAGATGCCGGGGATTGAACCTGAGACCTTCTGCATGCCAAGCAGAGGCTCTGCCACTGAGCCATAGGACGGCAACCAGACATTAAAGTCCAAGGTCCCAGTCCTCCAGGAAATCCTTCTGCACAGGCCCCGGTGTCATGAAGAGAAGCTGCAACACAGGCAAGTTGCCCGTCTGGCCTGGCTTGCGTCACCGACTTGGGTCACCCCAGAGCCATGCGACCCCAAGAACGAGAAGACGGCCTTTCAAAACAAAGCCCGCTTTCCAGTGTCTTCCCAGCGCTCCGGAAGCCCGAGCCTGCAGACCTCTGCCCTCAGAGTCAGGTGGGTTTCCCGCTGGAAGCGGGCTCCTTCTCGCTGACATTTCCGCTCGGCTCTTAAAAACATAATCTCTTCTGCTTCACGGCCATTTCCCCGGCAATCCCCCTGGAGCCGCTTCTGAAAGTCTGCACATCCATTAATGTGCCAGAAGCTCTTCTCACCTTTTGGGCATCTGGCTTTGACCAGCTTAGGTAATATCAGGGAAACAAGGCCTTGGATTGGGAGGGGCAGAGGCCGAAGGATCGCTCCAAAGTTGGGGTAGCACGGAGGGGGGGCGGGACACAGGCTGAGGCCTCCTGAGGCCCACAGGAGTTTTGCCGTTGCTACCGTCTATCAGACCAATGCTCCCCCTCCCTCCAAAAAACCCCACACTGTGAAACCGCTCCAGGGGCAAGGGGCCATTTAGAGCCATTAGGCGTGAGAGGTCACATCGGGGCCTCTGCCCGCTTCCGAGGCCTCCGCGCTGGATTGCCAGCTCTTCCTGTTTCCAGCAGTGCCTTTGGCACTGGGAACGGAAAGTGTTGGCATCCAAGATGGAGCCCTCCGACGCAGGCAGAGACCCCCCCCTGATGTGGCTCTCGGCATGAAAAGCGTTCTCACCCTTGACGTGATGTGAAGCTCAGAAAGCGGGCTGTGACGCCGGCAGTCTCTAGAAAGTCACTTGAAAGGGAGATGAGTAATATTGTTGATGGCCTCTCACGTGCCAGACGGTCTCGTGAGGGAAGGAAGTATCACTGGAAATGCCCCTGTAGAAATCATTGGTGCGACCTCATTTGGAATACTGTGTACAGTTCTGGTCACCACATCTCAAAAAGGATATTATAGCATTGGAAAAAGTGCAGAGAAGGGCAACTAGAATGATAAGAGGGTTGGAACACCTTCCCTATGAAGAAAGGTTAAAACGCTTGGGGCTCTTCAGCTTGGAGAAACGACGGCTGAGGGGTGACATGATTGAGGTTTATAAGATTATGAATGGGATTGAGCAGGTTGAGAAAGAAGTCCTTTTCTCCCTGTCTCACAGTACAAGAACTCCTTGTGGGCACTCCATGAAATTGCTGAGCAGTCGGGTTAGAACAGATAAAAGGAAGTCCTTCTTCACCCAAAGAGTGATTAACACCTGGAATTCACTGCCACAGGAGGTGGTGGCAGCTACAAGCATGGACAGTTTCAAGAGGGAATTAGATAAACATATGGAGCAGAAGTCCACCAGTGGCTATTAGCCACAGGGTATAGATGGGAACTCTCAGTCTGGGGCAGGTGATGCTCTGTCTTCGTGGTGCTGGAGGGCTTCTCGTGTCCTGGCCCCACTGCTGGACCTCCTGATGGCACCTGGTATATTTTGGCCGCTGTGTGACAGAGTGTTGGACTAGATGGGCCATTGGCCTGATTCAACATTGCCTTCTCTTATGTTCTTATGTTCTTAAGTAGAGTCACCAGACTCCAGGTGGGGCCTGGAGACCCCCCCCTGCTTTTACAACTGATCCCCAGCTGACAGAGGTCAGCTCCCCTGGAGAAAATGGCTGCTTTGAAGGGGGGACTTTGTGGCATTGGACCACGCTGAGGCCCAGTGTTCCCTCTAAGCTGAGTTAGTGTGAGCTAACTCATACTTTTTTAGCCTCAGGCTCACAGATTTTGGTCTTAGCTGAGGAAGGAGGGCTCCAGAGCAAACTAATTGATGCAGCAGCCAAATCGCTCGCTCACAACTTTAATGCCAGCAGCTCACAAAGTTGAATTTTTGCTCACAAGACTCCACAGCTTAGAGGGAGCATTGCTGAGGGGCCCCTCCCCTTGTCAAACCCCGCCCACTCCCCCAAAGTCTCCAGGTATTTCCCAACCCAGAACTGGCAGCCCTGGAAGAAAGGACCTCAGATTCAGCAGTCAATCAACCCAAATTAAGTGAGCCGGTTTTCTCCCCCTCCCAAAATACTAAAATCCAGGGGCATCCAGTGAAGCCGATGGGCAGTAGTTTCAGGGTGGACAAAAGGAAATTATTCTTTACGTAGAGAGTGATTCAAACGTGGAATCTGCTGCCAGAGGGTGTAGTGATGGCCACAGGAATAAACAGCTCTATAGGGGGATTGGATAGATTCATGGACTACCGGTGGCTCCTAGCCCTGGTGACTGAGGGGAACCTCCACATTCAGGGGCACTCTTCCTCTGAATCCCAGAGCCAGGAGGCAACATCAGGGGAAGGCCTCGGCCTCTATGCCCTGTTGTTGGACGGACCTCCTGTGGAACTGGCTGGCTCCTGTGTGAGACGGGAGGCTGGATGGACCAATGGCTCTCTTGAGCCCATTTCTCCTCTGCCAAGGGTGGTGTGTACCCCCCCATGTCTTTGCAACTGCACTGTGTGAACACAGAACCTGGTGGTGGCAGTACCAGCCCAGGGAAGATCTGGGTTCCCCATGCTTATAGGGCGACTGCAGACCATTCCCATTCTCTCAACCTCACAGGGTTGTTGTCGGAAGCAAAACAGGGGAGGGGGAACCACAGATGCCACTCGGAGCTCTTGAGGAAGGACAGGATGCAAGAACATAACGTGCCAGCAAAGAAAAATTAGAGTCTAATATGGCCAATTCTGGAGGGAATCACAGCTTGGTGCAGTGGATAAGAGTGGTGGACTCTAATCTGGAGAGTCGGGTTGATTCACATGAAGTCAGCTGGGTGACCTTTGGTCAATCACAGTTCTCTCAGAGCTCTCTCAGCCCCACCTACCTCACCGGTTGCGGGGAGAGGAAAGGGAGGTGATTGTAAGCTGCTCTGAGACTCCTTCGGGTCGTGAAGAGCGGAGTATAAAACCAACTCTTCTTCTTTTACAGGGCCGAAGAAGGCTCAGTAAGTGGCCAAGGCTTTAACCACAGATGTGGCAGATGTGCGGTGCTTGTCTTAAATTTCTGGATCACCCAGTTCCCTGAGTTCACAGGGCTCTGGGTGATGGTGTTCAACAGTAAATAAAATACAATATAAACACCAAGTAAGTCACAATACTAAATTCTTCGATACAATCTTAAAAACGGTTCCCAGGTGGCATCCATGAATCAAATTTTAAGCCAATTCTGGACTGTGTTGCCACATAGCAGACAGGGCAGGGAGGAGGCCAAAGGAAAAGACGGAATAAATAAGGTATTGCCAAGAGTGGCAGTAATAGCAGTGACCCCCTAGGGTTACCAACACTCAGGCAGGGCTTGGAGATCAAAACAAATCAGGCAGTACCATAATAATGCCCCTGCATAATTCGATGGTGCGACCTCATTTGGAGTGATGCGTACAGTTCTGGTCACCACACCTCTAAAAGGATATTATAGCACTGGAAAAAGTGCAGAAAAGGGCAACTAGAATGATAAAAGGGTTGGAAGACTTTCCTTATGAAGAAAGGTTAAAGCGCTTGGGGCTCTTTAGCTTGGAGATACAACAGCTGAGGGGCCCTTTCACTGTTGACTCTCCCCAGGCACCAAGAATACAGAGCATCACTTGCCCCAGATCGAGAGTTCCTATCTATACCTTGTGGCTAAGAGCCACTGATGGACCTCTGCTCCAGATGCTTATCTAATTCCCTCTTATAAGAACATAAGAGAGAAGCCAATGTTGGATCAGGCCAATGGCTCATCCAGTCCAACACTCTGTGTCACACAGTGGCCCAAAATACCAGGTGCCATCAGGAGGTCCAGCAGTGAGGCCAGGACACCAGAAGCCCTCCTACTGTTGCCCCCCCACCCAGGCACCAAGAATACAGAGCCTCACTTGCCCCAGATTGAGAGTCCCTATCTATACCTTGTGGCTAATAGCCACTGATGGACCTCTGCTCCATATAAGAACATAAGAGAAGCCAATGTTGGATCAGGCCAATGGCCCATCCAGTCCAACACTCTGTGTCACACAGTGGCCAAAAATACCAGGTGCCATCAGGAGGTCCAGCAGTGGGGCCAGGACACCAGAAGCCCTCCCACTGCTGCCCCCCCCAAGCACCAAGAATGACAATAGAAGACAATAAAAACAAATCAGAGACGCTGCCAGTCCTGTTGCAAGTCTGAAGTTATTGAAGCTGACTACACGTTGGAGACTGTGTCCGATTTTGTACCGGATGGTTCACAGACTGTTCCCAATGCATGTCAGCGTGAGTATGAAAACCACAGCAGCTTAAAGGGAACACCCTGAGGAAGGTATGAACTTTGAAACGTTGTCATCAAACATCTGGACACAACGTCGAATTGTTTAGTAGTCCTCCATTGTTTATACCTTGTAGCGCATACCAGTCCTCCATTGTTTACCTTTTGTACTTTTTCATTGCAGTTGCTTTGTATACATCGCTCTCTATCACATGTTCTTCAGCTTTTTGGCAAGTTGTCATTGTTGAGTCTGTTGACTACACTTGCTTTTGTCTTCCATTGTCATTAAAGTTAGGCTTGGCAGGTCCCCCTGGCTGCTGGTGGCAGATGGGGCAGGGCGCAGGGTTGCCACACCCAATTTGGGAGACTTCTGGAGATTTGGAGATGGAGCCTGGGGAGCAGGCTTGCCAAGAACTTACCTTAATTCGGCGGGGGATGGATACATCCTGGCAGGACCATCCCCAGGGGAAGGAAAGACGCGGCACACGATGCCGTCACCAAGAAGTGATGCCGGGCGACACTCTGGCAATGGGACTGGAAACTCGATGGTACCACCACTTCCTGGTAACGGCATCGTGTGG
Source organism: Gekko gecko (assembly GCA_029375565.1). NCBI lineage: Eukaryota > Metazoa > Chordata > Lepidosauria > Squamata > Gekkonidae > Gekko > Gekko gecko. The sequence goes on along the minus strand of JAPDNY010000010.1, from coordinate 125,387,440 downwards.
CGTGGGTGTTGCCCGGAGGAATGTTCCGGCCGGGGACTATGTGTCCCCCGCCGAAATACAGTAGGTACTTGGCAAACCTACTGGGGAGGGCAGGGACCTCAGTGGGGTATGATGCCACAGAGTCCCCCTCCCAAAACCATCAATTTTCTCCAGGGGAACTGTTGTCTGGAGATGAGCTATGATTCCAGGGGATCCCCAGGCAGTCCCGTAGCCAGGATCTTGTGGCTTGTGGGGGCAAATGTTTTTTTTTTTCTGGTGAGGCTGAAGTTTCCAATGCAGAAAGAAAAGCCATTTAGCCAAAAGAAAGCCATTACCAGGATAGATCTCTAAATTGCAAGCTGTCGACCCCTTTAGATGACAGTTCTCAGCCGCTGCAAGTTAATCACTCCTGCCAGCCTAAGCAATGATTCTGAGGACAAGATGGCAGGCGGGAGGTGGTGACTTCTATAGCCAAGAAAGCCAACACTTAGGCAGGAAAACGCTCTGAAAGGAGACCAGTTTCTTGACACACAGAGTTGGGAGGGATCCTAGAGGTCACCTACTCCAACCCCCTTGCTCAGTGCGGGGATTAGTCCACTACAGCACCCCCACTGTGCTTCAAGGAGCGCACACCTTTTAAAAAATGTTTTAAAATGGTTGGGGTGAAAAAAGCATTTTCAGGAGAAATTCTTGTGGGGCTGTGCCTTTAAGAAAGAGGGTGGAACCCCCCCCCAAAAAAGCCCCACTGTAGCTATGGGCTTGTCCCCAGGTCCCACCTGGAGGCTGGCAACCCTATGTAAAAAAATAATAAACGTGAATATACCACTTGAAAAACGGAATATGCAAGAGATTCTAATGCTCTATTAGAATTTTTGGAATTGATGGTCTCCCCCCTAGGAATCCTGAATAATTTTTCCAGTGCCGGGATCATGTGCCGCCGGCGGATGAAGGCTGGTGAAATAGAGAGCGGGAGGGTCTTTCTACTCCCCAGTGTCCCCTGTGGGTCCCACACTCTCCGGCCTCCTGGGCCTTTCCAGGTGCCCCACGTCCACCCCGGCCTTCCTGCCGTTGGGGTTAGCTCGCAGTGGTGTGAAACGCGGCCCATTATGAGGGGCTCGGCAATTGGAACGACAGATTCTGACACAGTGGGTAACCCCCTGACCCTGCCGTGCCTGGGCGCATTAAGGACGGTGTGTGCCTTCACACTGGGCAGAAGAGGGGTCTGCAAGGTTAGGAGGAACGGGGGAGGGGGGGAGGGGGACTCAGGCCGGAGAAGAGGGAGGGGGCTTCTTTAGCTCAGGAGGGAGCGACCACGGAGCGGCTTCCCTGGAGAAATCTCTTTCCCCCTGGCCGTATCTCTCCTACGCCTTCTTCCAGCTCTGGCCAGCGCAGCCTCCTCTCCTTGACCTAGAGTTGCCAACTCCGGCTTGGGGAATTCCTGGAGATTTGAGGGACTGGAGCATGATGGGGGAGGCGGGGCTGGGAGACAGGAGGTATCAGGGCTATTTTGGGGCAGGAACGCACAGGAACGGAGTCCCGGCTGGCTCCCGAGCTGGCCACGCCCAGCAGGAACTCATTAGGATAACAGGCCACACCCGACAGCAGGAACTCATCAGGATTGGCTACATGAGGGGTGTGTGGCCTACCATGCAAAGGAGCTCCTGCTACAAGAAAAATTCCTGGGTTTTGACAACAAACAAGGTAAATGGAATAAGAAGCAAAAGGTGGGTGTGGCTGGATGACCACACTTCTGGCAACATGGGGTGTGTGGCCTAATATGCTAATGAGTTTCTGCTGTTGGGTGTGGCCTATTATGCTAATGAGTTCCTACTGGGCTTTTTCTACAAAAAAAGCCCTGGGAGGTATAATGCCATAAAGTTCTCTCTCCAAAGCAGCTACGTGCTCTGGAGGAGGAGGAAAAGAAGAGAAGGAGGACGACGATGAGGAAGAAGAGGAGGAGGAGGAGGAAGAGGAGGAGGAGGAAGAGGATGAAGAGGAGGACGATGGGGAAGAAGAGGAGGAGGAGGAAGACAATGAAGAGGAAGAGGAGGAGGAGGAAGAAGAAGAAGAAGAGGGAGAGGAGGAAGCGGAGGAAGAAGAGGAGGCGGAGGAGGAAGAAGAAGAGGAGGAGGAGGAGGAAGAAGAAGAGGAGGAGGAGGAAGAAGAGGAGGAGGAGGAGGAAGAAGAGGAGAAGGAGATTGGATTTATACCCTCCCCTTCACTACCCAAAGGAGTCTCAGAGTGGCTTACAATCCTCTCTCCACAACAGACACCCTGTGAGGTAGGCGGGGCTGGGAGAGCTCTCTCAAGAACTGCTCAAACTGATCTCTGTAGTCTGGAGACTAGGAGATCTTCAGGCCCCACCTGGAGGTTGGCAACCCCAGCTAATTCTGATGGCTGCTAGCCCACTGTCAGAAGCTGCCAACATGCCAAGGAACCCTCACAGGCAAATCCATGCCCCTCCCCGCTCAATTGCTTTTCTTGCCCGCATCTAAAAAAGAAAAGTGGAGAAGAGATTGGATTTGTACCCCACCCTTTACTACCCGAAGGAATCTCAGAGTGGCTTACAAACTCCTTCCCCTTCCCCTCCCCACAACAGACACCCTGTGAGGCAGGTGGGGCTGAGAGAGCTCTGACAGAAACTGCTCTTTTTCAAGAACAGCTCTGACAGAACTATGGCTTGCCCAAAGTCATCCCAGCAGCTGCAAGTGGAGGAGTGGGGGAATCAAACCCAGTTCTCCCAGATTAGAGTCCGCGCACTTAACCACAACACCAAACTGGCTCTCTACACACTACACACTACACACACCCATACATCTGCCCGGTTCACTTGGTTTGTTTAGCAATGGAAAAACACCCCCCTGCCTTTGCACATGTCATTGTTTCAGTTAATAATAAACCCTGCCGGCAGCCTCACGGCAGAGCAAGGCTGAGGCAGTTCAGGGCTGTCGTGGCTGGCCGATCCGTGAAGCTCCCGGGCCAGACCTGGAATCGGGAGAGGCCAAGGAGACCCACACAGAGATGGCCTTCTGCAAAGTCATCGGGGAGTTCCCCCAGTGAAGAGGGGTGTGTGTTTGTGTGCGTCTGCCCGGAGACTTGCTAGTCTATCCTAATCAGTACAGGCAATAGAAGAATAGAGCAAGAGTCGTTGTCGAAGGCTTTCACAGCCAGAGTTCATTAGCCGTTGTAGATTTCCCGGGCTGTATGTCCATGGTCTTGGCACTGTGGCACCTGACCAGGGCCGGCTTGCTCACTAGGCGAACTAGGCATTCGCCTAGAGCGCGCTGGCCCTTAGGGGCGTCAAAAGGCCCCACCATAAGAACATAAGAACATAAGAGAAGCCAATGTTGAATCAGGCCAATGGCCCATCTAGTCCAACACTCTGTCACACAGCGGCCAAAATATACCAGGTGCCATCAGGAGGTCCAGCAGTGGGGCCAGGACACCAGAAGCCCTCCCACTGCTGCCCCTGCCCCCAGCACCAAGAATAGAGTGCATCACCTGCCCCAGACTGAGAGTTCCCATCTATACCCTGTGGCTAATAGCCACTGATGGACTTCTGCTCCAGATGTTGATCTAATTCCCTCTTGAAACTGTCCATGCTTGCAGCTGCCACCACCTCCTGTGGCAGTGAATTCCATATGTTAATCACTCTTTGGGTGAAGAAGTATTTCCTTTTATCTGTTCTAACCCGACTGCTCAGTAATTTCATGGAGTGCCCACGAGTTCTTGTATTGTGAGAAAGGGAGAAAAGGACTTCTTTCTCAACCTGCTCAATCCCATTCATAATCTTATAAACCTCAATCATGTCACCCCTCAGCCGTCGTTTCTCCAAGCTGAAGAGCCCCAAGCGTTTTAACCTTTCTTCATAGCCCCGCCAACCCCCCTTGCCCCTTCCCCTGGCTTGCCAGCGCTCAGACGGAAGGCACACAGGGGTTTAAACCCCTCCCCTTCCCCTGGCTTGCTGGCACTCAGTTGGAAGGGATGGGGGTTTAAACCCCCGCCCCTTCCCTGGCTTGCTGGCGCACCCCGGCTGTGGGTGAGAGGGGAAGGAGGAGGAGGAGGGGAGCCCTCCCTCGCCCTGGGGAGCCCTGGCGACGGGGGTGGTGGTGGCGTAAGAAGGTAGCCCTGCCTAGGGCACCAAAAAACCTTGGGCCGGCCCTGACCTGACGTTTCGCCAGCAGCTGTGACTGGCATCCTCAGAGGTATCACACAGAAAGAGGGAGTACCTTGATACAGAGGGGCATCTCCCCTGGATGCGGGTAACGCCAGACACATCCCCCCCAAACTAACCCAGGAATATGCGGGCAGGTCAGATTCAACAAACACGTACGTGAACACATTGCAGCTGCCTTATGACGGATCAGACCACAGTTCCATCAGGGTCAGTATGGTCTACTCAGACCGCAGAGATCAATTCCCCTGGAGAAAATGGATGCTTTGGAGGGTGGGCTCTGTGGCATGGTACCCCACTGAGGACTCTGTCTTCTGCAGGCTCCACCCCCAAATCTCCAGGAGTTTCTCAACCCGGAGTTGGCAACCTTACCGCCCTGTCCCCTACCAGTAGCTATGGGGTACCTGGTACCCCTACATCCAGCTGTGGCGTTGTAAGGGGTTTGGGGCCAAATCCAGGACAGAATGCATGGTCAGGAAGGAGGAAGAGAGCTTTGGCATTGAGGACTAGAAGCTTGGCTTGCAGATCACATTCACTGAAGGAAAATATTTGTAGCCCACCTTTCTGCCCTAGCAGTACTTGAGACCGTGAATGTCTGGAAACATTTAAACACCGATTCTTCCATTGAAAAAGAAAGCCCATGCTAAAGGACACAAGCAGTCTTCCTTCTAAGCTGAGTTAGTGTGAGCTAGCTCACAGTTTTTTAGCCTCCGGCTCACACATTTTTTGTCTTGGCTCAGGAAGGAGGGCTCCGGTGCAAACTGCTAGTAGTAAAGTTTTATTTGCGGCCGAAGCCAGCAATAACAGTTAAGATACAACAAAATTAATAAATAGCAAGAACGCCTGCAAATAAAAGTAAAAGAAGCTTAAAACAGCAATAAAATTCATTTTAAAATTCTTAAGAAACAGGCAGTTAACAGTGGGATGATTGACATTTAATTTCCTGCATTGTTATAGATTTTCTAATTCTTAAAGCTAGCCATCCACATCTAGCCACTAGAAGTGTTACCTATGAGGGTCTGTACGGAAGGAGGTTTTTCATAATACAAATTCTTTCCCTGCTAGTGAGTAGCCAGTTCGCTCGCTCACAACTTTAATGCCAGTGGCTCACAAAGTAGCATTTTTGCTCGCAAGATTCCACAGCTTAGAGGGCACATTGGACGTAAGGTTAAGGGAGCTAGTCCACGTGCATAGGCCGGTTCCTTGGCCAGGGAGCATATCGAATGATCGATACCCCAGAATACTCACTCAGCCTCGGGTGGGCGAGGTAGTTCCTGGTCACGGCTTGCATGTGCTGGCGTGCCCCTGCGAGAGTCCCCGGTCCCGGGAGCCCTCCACCCCTCACTGCCACCTTGGTCGCCATGTCCTTCCAAGAGCCCGAGGACGAAGGAGGGAGCCAGGAGCCCAGTTCCTTCGGGAGTTTTTATACCAGAGCCCCGCGACAGGCTTGGCCCTGCCTCACCTGTGTTGTGCCTGCACACAGTGGAATGTGTTGGCTGTAAACTGCCAAGCGGCTGCAGGTCTCAGCTGCTAATGTGGCAAGATCCCGCCTGATCTGGCTTCTCTCTGGCCCCAGGGGTTTTCTCGCGCCTTCCATTCAGCTGTAGTGAGATTTCTCTCGGTGGCTGGTGCTCTCCTCCTTGGAAGGAAAGTAGGTGCTACCCCGCATTGCTGTGTGTGTTTGTGTGTGTGTGTGTTTGTGCATGAGAGAGAGAGAGAGAGAGAGAGAGAGAGAGAGAGAGAGAGAGAGAGAGAGAGAATGCAGAAGGTTCTGGGTTCAGTCTCCAGCATCTCCAGTTAAAAAGACCAGACAGTAAGGTGATGCGACAGGCCTCTGCCTCAAGCCCTGGAGAGCCGCTGCCACTTTGAGTAGACAACGTTGACTTTGATGGACCAAAGGTCTGGTCCAGTATAAGGCAGCTTCACGTGTTCATATATTCATGAAAAGGACGCTTGAGCCAATGGTTCAATATCCCCTTCCAAGGGACGAAGAGAAGAAGAGATTGGATTCATATTCCGCCCTTCGCTACCCGAAGGAGTCTCCGAGCGGCTTGCAATCTCCTTCCCCTTCCCCTCCCCACAACAGACACCCTGTGAGGTAGAAGAAGAGATTGGATTTATACCCCGCCCTTCACTACCCGAAGGAGTCTCAGAGTGGCTGACAAACTCCTTTCCCTCCCCCTCCCCACAACAGACACCCTGTGAGGTAGAAGAAGAGATTGGATTTATACCCCACCCTTCACTACCCGAAGGAGTCTCAGAGTGGCTTACAAACTCCTTTCCCTCCCCCTCCCCACAACAGACACCCTGTGAGGTAGAAGAAGAGATTGGATTTATACCCCACCCTTCACTACCCAAAGGAGTCTCAGAGCGGCTTACAAACTCCTTTCCCTTCCCCCTCCCCACAACAGACACCCTGTGAGGTAGGCGGGACTGAGAGAGCTCTGACAGAAACTGCTCTTTTCCAAGAACAGCTCTGACAGAACTATGGCTTGCCCAAGGTCATCCAGCCAGGTGCAAGCAGAGGAGTGGGGAATCAAACCCGGTTCTCCCAGATTAGAGTCCGCCCACTTAACCACTACACTAAACTGGCTCTCAACCGGACACCTCGGGTGGGCGAGAGAGTTCCTGGTCACGGCTTGCGTGTGCTGGTGTGTCCCTGCAAGAGTCCCCGGGAGCCCTCTGCCCCTCACTTCCACCTTGGGAAGAAGAAGAGATTGGATTTATACACCGCCCTTCGCTGCCCGAAGGAGTCTCAGAGCGGCTGACAAACTCCTTCCCCTTCCCCTCCCCACAACAGCAGTTTCATTGAGGGCCCACTGAGTTCTTGTATCATGAGAAAGGGTGGAAAGTACTTCTTTCTCTCCCTTCTCTGTCCCATGTATAATCTTGTAAACCTTGATCATCTCACCCCTCAATTGTCATTTCTCCAAGCTGAAGAGCCCTAACCTCTTTAACCTTTCTGCATAGGGAAGGTTTTCCACTCCCTTAATCATTTTAGTTTGGTGTAGGGGTTAAGTGCACGGACTTTAATCTGGGAGAACCGGGTTTGATTCCCTACTCCTCCACCTGCACCTGCTGATGTGACTTTGGGTCAGTCACAAGCTCTGGCACAGCTGTTCTCTCAAGGACAGTTTCTGTCAAGAGCTCTCTCAGCCCCACCTACCTCACAGGGTGTCCGTTGTGGGGAGGGGAAGGGAAAGGAGTTTGTCAGCCGCTCTGAGACTCCTTTGGGTAGTGAAAGGCAGGGTATAAATCCAACTCTCCTCCTCCTCCTCCTCCTCCTCCTCCTCCTCCTCCTCCTCCTCCTCCTCCTTCCTTCTTCTTCTTCCCTTCTTCCCCTTCTTCCTCTGCCCCTTTTCCAGTGCTGGAATATCTTTTTTTGATGTGCAGTGATCAGAACTGGACACGGTATTACAGATGAGGCCGCACCATGGATTTATACAGAGACATTACGATACTGGCTGATCTGTTTCCAATCCTCTTCCTAATAAAGGTGTTTTTTTTAATTGCAGTCGCACACTGAGTCGACATCTTCAGTGAGTTATCTACCACAGCTCCAAGAACTCGGGTCCCAGTCAGTTACTTTCAGTTCGGACCCCATCAATGTACTGGATCCGTTTCAAGGTGTTGGTGCTTATCTTTAAAGCCCTATATAGCCAGGGGCCCGCATATCTACGAGACCGCCTCTCCCTCTATGAGCCCCGATCCACCAATCAACACCTTCTGGTGGTCCCCGGACCCAGGGACATCCGACTAGCCTCGACCAGGGCCAGGGCTTTTTCGGCCCTGGCTTCTACCTGGTGGAATGAGCTCCTGCATGAGATCAGGGCCCCACGGGACCTTCTACAGTTCCGCAGGGTCTGCAAGACGGAGCTCTTCTGCCAGGCTTTTAAATAGAGTGACGGACATATGGAACTCACTGCCACAGGAGGTGGTGGCAGCTGCAAGCATGGACAGTTTCAAGAGGGAATTAGATAAACATATGGAGCAGAAGTCCATCAGTGGCTATTAGCCACAGGGTATAGATGGGAATTCTCAGTCTGGGGCAGGTGCTGCACTCTATTCTTGGTGCTTGCGGGTGGGGGCAGCAGTGGGAGGGCTTCTGGTGTCCTGGCCCCACTGCTGGACCTCCTGATGGCACCTGGTATTTTTGGCTGCTGTGTGACAGAGTGTTGGACTAGATGGGCCATTGGCCTGATTCAACATTGGCTTCTCTTATGTTCTTATGGACGTCCCTCTCCCTTTTCTGGGCCTCCCCTCAATGGGTCAGAACTGCACACCAGAGATGCCATCTGCGAGACCTAATCTTAACAACAACTGCACCGGCTGAAGGAAATAGCTGTAATTTATTAGTGCATTGATTGCATTTTTACCAGTTCCTTTGTATTTTATATATTGTATTTTTATGGAATCTGATGTACTCTGCTCTGAGCCTGCTATTGAGGGGAGGGCGGGAGAGAAGTCGAATAAAATAAATAAAAATAAACTATAGTTATAGTTAGGGTTTTGGGCTCGAATGCCCATCACTTTGCACTCGCCTGTGCTGAACCTCACTCGCCATGCTGACGCCCGCCCGCCCAGCCTTGACAGAACCCTCTGGGTCTGCAGTACCTCACGGTCTTCCCTGGTACTTGTTATGTCCTAAGACCAGGAACAAGGGCAGGCCCTTGCCCTGCCCTCTCCCATCCCTGGAACAACTGTACAGTTCTCGATGCTTGAAAAAGGCAAAGAACATTTTGCAGGACTCATCACACCCTGGACACTCCTTGTTTGAATTGCTGCCTTCGGGCAGAAGATACAGGACAATTAAAACAAGGACAAATAGATTAAAAAACAGTTTTTATCCAAGAGCCATTATTGCCCTAAATGCTGCATGAGATTGGAACTGGGGACATCAGTGGTCTAGTTGCTATGTGAACTTTAGGGGAGCTATGAAGCAGTTGTGAATGGCTGTGTGAGCGCGCATGATTATTGTTGTGGATCACTGAAATGATTGCACTTTTAATTTCATTGTACTATGTACAATGACAATAAAGTATATTATTATTATTAAAAAGGCAGCCGAGCTCCATTCCTGAGAACAATAGGGACTAGGCTCCTGAGCTAGCCAAAAGGGAGCCTATGGGAACATTGGTGGGAGATTCAAACCCGCCAATAAGAATGTGGGGCGTTCCCCACCCCCTTACTGTATATAGTTGGCCTCCGGCCGTTGCTGTTTGTCTTTGTTGTGTGAAGTACGAATAAACGCGTCTTCTCTTATGTCGTCGTCCGAGTCATGAGGCACGGAACCCAGTACTTTACAGTTCTCTTCACTTGAATCCCCCCCCCCAAGTTTCCAGTTAGAAACCGTCATTTAGGTGAGGGACTCTACATAGCCAGAGTGCTGCTGTGCCGTATCTAGAAGAGAAGAAGAAGAGTTTGGACTTCTACCCCTTGCCCTTCACTGCCCAAAGGCGTCTCAGAGCGGCTCACAAACTCCTTTCCCTTCCCCTCCCCACAACAGACACCCTGGGAGGTAGGTGGGGCTGAGAGAACTTCTGACAGAAACTGTCCTTGAGAGAACAGCTGTGCCAGAGCTTGTGACTGACCCAAGGTCACACCAGCAGGTGCAAGTGGAGGAGTGGGGAATCGAACTCAGTTCTCCCAGATAAGAGTCCACACACTTAACCACTGACACCAAACTGGCTCTACACAATCTGAAACCTTTAACCAACCAACCAGCGAGCAAAAAGTTTGCAGCCGTATGTGCTGAGGCTGGGAAATATGTGCATGTCACTTCAGACCAAGCCTAGGCTTGCCGGCTTCAGTTTGAGAAATACGGGGAAATTTGGGTGTGTGTGTGCCTGAGGAGGGTGTGGTTTGGGGAGGGGATGGACTTCGATGTGGTATAGGGTAAACGTTTCCCTTGCTCGAAAGCCGGTCAAATCCGACTCTAGGGTTGCGGTGCTCGTCTCTGTTTCCAAGCCGAAGAGCCAGCGCTGTCGGAAGACGTTTCCGTGATCATGTGGCCACTGGCCAGTATGATTGGACGCCGAGGCGCACGGAACGCTGTCACCTTCCTACCAAAGTGGTACCTATTTATCTACTTGCAATTTCTTGCTTTTGGACTGCTAGGTTGGCAGGAGCTGGGGCCAGAGACGGGAGCTCACTCCGTCACGTGGCACTCAGGTCTCGAACGGCTGAACTACCAACCTTCCGGCCTGCAGTTCAGCATCTTAACCACTGAGCCATCTCAGCTCCTTCGATGCAGTAGACCAGTCTAGAATTTACTAATTTAGCTTCCGCCATTACAAGCATCATGGAACGACACTGGCACATTTTAAGTGAGGTGCCGAGTTGTCAGCAAAGACCTTCCTACGGCAGAGAGAAGGAGTAAAAATCTTAAGGATTTGCTGGTAAAAACAGACATCCTCATGGGGCATCCAAGAGATTTATCTGCTTCCCCTAAGGGCATGCTTAAATGTGACAGGTGGGCTGCCTGCCAGATGGTTAATGTCACCTCCTTTGTAGATTTACCTAATGGATGTAAGTTCTATATTCAAAGTTATTTCTCTTGTCAAACAAAGCATTCTATTTACTGTATAACATGTCCTTGCTCATTGTTATATATAGGGTGATCAATGAGAGCGATAGAAAACTAGGGTGCTTGATCACAGGTCCTGTATAAAACATTAAGGAACTGTGATATTGAAAAATTAAACAAAATTTATGAATATTATATGCAGTATATAACAGAAATATAAAGAGTGAAGTCTGTGAAGTCTGACGGCGGTCTCCGGAATGTGGAGCCGTTTCGATGAACTTCTACTTCTGAGTAGAGTGAAACAATTCAATGTCTAACAACTCTTCTTAATGGGACAGAGTCTCATATACAAAATTCCAGTGTAGTACACCATATTCCTCTAGCTATTTTTACAAGTTGGACATTCTTACCGAACAAGTCTTAGACCATGCTGGCCAGTGGCCACATGAATTGTTTCACTCTACTCAGAAGAAGACGTTCATCGAAACGGCTCCACATTCCGGAGACCGCCGTCAGACTTCACAGACTTCACTCTTTATATTTCTGTTATATACTGCATATAATATTCATAAATTTTGTTTAATTTTTCAATATCACAGTTCCTTTTTGCTTCTTATTAACTATATATACTGTGTACAGAGAACCATTTTGTTATTTCTTCCTGTATAAAACATGACATTCAGGAAGCCCCTCTGACGGGTCGCTTTAAAGCTGTGAACCATTCAGGAGAGGACTTGAAGTTTATCAGGTGAAATCCCATCCTTATAATCACATGGATACGAAGAAAATACTTTTCCAGCAAGAAAATACTTTCCCGCTTTATACGTTTATTCAACTGTAAGTTTTCCTCTATTTTTCATTTCTTGGGCTCTTTCAGATACATTCTGTGTAGAATGTTTTCGTTATGGCTGTTCATTGTTTTCGTGGGGGTTTTTCTGTGGGGGTTTAGGCACCTCACTGTTATGGTTCCTGTGGAGGACGATAAAAATACCTCTTGATAATGGTCGTTCTCCGAAATGGTCTGAGTCATCGCTCAAACTACCGTTGAGTAAAGAAAAATAGTGACTCATGGGTCACCTTATTGTGCCTCCTTTGGAGTATTTATGGACATTTGAAAATCTTATGTTTGCTGAGTCTGTCAGCGTAATATTTAATTGTGACTGGAGTTTGGTGTCGTGGTTAAGTGCGCGGACTCCTCCACTTGCGCCTGCTGGATGACCTTGGGCAAGCCATAGTGCTGACAAGAGCTGTCCTTGAAAAAGAGCAGTTTCTGTCAGAGCTCTCTCAGCCCCACCTACCTCACAGGGTGTCTGTTGTGGGGAGGGGAATGGAAAGGAGTTTGTAAACCACTCTAAGACTCCTTTGGGTAGTGAAAGGCGGGGTATAAATCCAATCTTTTCTTCTTCTTATGTTTGCTGAGACTATTTATATCAGCATAATATTTATTTGTGACTGGAGTTTGGTGTAGTGGTTAAGTGTGTGGACTCTAATCTGGGAGAACCAGGTCTGATTTCCCATTCCTCCACTTGCACGTGGCTGGATGACCTTGGGCAAGCCGTAGTTCTGATATAAGCTGTTCTTGAAAAAGAGCAGGTTCTGTCAAGAGCTCTCTCTTCTTTTTCTTCTACCTCACAGGGTGTCTGTTGTGGGGAGGGAAAAGGGAAGGAGTTTGTCAGCCGCTCTGAGACTCCTTTGGGTCGTGAAGGGCGGGGGATAAATCCAATCTCTTCTTTTTCTTCTACCTCCCAGAGTGTCTGTTGTGAGGAGGGAAAAGGGAAGGAGTTTGTAAGCCGCTCTGAGACTCCTTTGGGTGGTGAAGGGCGGGGGATAAATCCAATCTCTTCTTTTTCTTCTACCTCCCAGAGTGTCTGTTGTGGGGAGGGAAAAGGGAAGGAGTTTGTAAGCCGCTCTGAGACTCCTTTGGGTAGTGAAGGGCGGGGTATAGATCCAATCTCTTCTTTTTCTTCTACCTCACAGGGTGTCTGTTGTGGGGAGGGAAAAGGGAAGGAGTTTGTCAGCCGCTCTGAGACTCCTTTGGGTCGTGAAGGGCAGAGTATAAATCCAATTTCTTCTCCTTCTTCTACCTCACCGGGTGTCTGTTGTGGGGAGGGGAAGGGAGAGGAGTTTGTAAGCCGCTCTGAGACTCCTTTGGGTGGTGAAGGGCGGGGGATAAATCCAATCTCTTCTTTTTCTTCTACCTCCCAGAGTGTCTGTTGTGGGGAGGGAAAAGGGAAGGAGTTTGTCAGCCGCTCTGAGACTCCTTTGGGTAGTGAAGGGTGGGGTATAGATCCAATCTCTTCTTTTTCTTCTACCTCACAGGGTGTCTGTTGTGGGGAGGGAAAAGGGAAGGAGTTTGTCAGCCGCTCTGAGACTCCTTTGGGTCGTGAAGGGCAGAGTATAAATCCAATTTCTTCTCCTTCTTCTACCTCACCGGGTGTCTGTTGTGGGGAGGGGAAGGGAGAGGAGTTTGTAAGCCGCTCTGAGACTCCTTTGGGTGGTGAAGGGCGGGGGATAAATCCAATCTCTTCTTTTTCTTCTACCTCCCAGAGTGTCTGTTGTGGGGATGGAAAAGGGAAGGAGTTTGTAAGCCGCTCTGAGACTCCTTTGGGTAGTGAAGGGCGGGGTATAGATCCAATCTCTTCTTTTTCTTCTACCTCACAGGGTGTCTGTTGTGGGGAGGGAAAAGGGAAGGAGTTTGTCAGCCGCTCTGAGACTCCTTTGGGTCGTGAAGGGCAGAGTATAAATCCAATTTCTTCTCCTTCTTCTACCTCACCGGGTGTCTGTTGTGGGGAGGGGAAGGGAGAGGAGTTTGTAAGCCGCTCTGAGACTCCTTTGGGTGGTGAAGGGCGGGGGATAAATCCAATCTCTTCTTTTTCTTCTACCTCCCAGAGTGTCTGTTGTGGGGAGGGAAAAGGGAAGGAGTTTGTCAGCCGCTCTGAGACTCCTTTGGGTAGTGAAGGGCGGGGTATAGATCCAATCTCTTCTTTTTCTTCTACCTCACAGGGTGTCTGTTGTGGGGAGGGAAAAGGGAAGGAGTTTGTCAGCCGCTCTGAGACTCCTTTGGGTAGTGAAGGGCGGGGTATAGATCCAATCTCTTCTTTTTTCTTCTACCTCACAGGGTGTCTGTTGTGGGGAGGGAAAAGGGAAGGAGTTTGTCAGCCGCTCTGAGACTCCTTTGGGTCGTGAAGGGCAGAGTATAAATCCAATTTCTTCTCCTTCTTCTACCTCACCGGGTGTCTGTTGTGGGGAGGGGAAGGGAGAGGAGTTTGTAAGCCGCTCTGAGACTCCTTTGGGTGGTGAAGGGCGGGGGATAAATCCAATCTCTTCTTTTTCTTCTACCTCCCAGAGTGTCTGTTGTGGGGAGGGAAAAGGGAAGAAGTTTGTCAGCCGCTCTGAGACTCCTTTGGGTAGTGAAGGGCGGGGTATAGATCCAATCTCTTCTTTTTCTTCTACCTCACAGGGTGTCTGTTGTGGGGAGGGAAAAGGGAAGGAGTTTGTCAGCCGCTCTGAGACTCCTTTGGGTAGTGAAGGGCAGAGTATAAATCCAATTTCTTCTCCTTCTTCTACCTCACCGGGTGTCTGTTGTGGGGAGGGGAAGGGAGAGGAGTTTGTAAGCCGCTCTGAGACTCCTTTGGGTAGTGAAGGGCGGGGTATAGATCCAATCTCTTCTTTTTCTTCTACCTCACAGGGTGTCTGTTGTGGGGAGGGAAAAGGGAAGGAGTTTGTCAGCCGCTCTGAGACTCCTTTGGGTCGTGAAGGGCGGGGTATAGATCCAATCTCTTCTTTTTCTTCTACCTCACAGGGTGTCTGTTGTGGGGAGGGAAAAGGGAAGGAGTTTGTCAGCCGCTCTGAGACTCCTTTGGGTCGTGAAGGGCAGAGTATAAATCCAATTTCTTCTCCTTCTTCTACCTCACCGGGTGTCTGTTGTGGGGAGGGGAAGGGAGAGGAGTTTGTAAGCCGCTCTGAGACTCCTTTGGGTGGTGAAGGGCGGGGGATAAATCCAATCTCTTCTTTTTCTTCTACCTCCCAGAGTGTCTGTTGTGGGGAGGGAAAAGGGAAGAAGTTTGTCAGCCGCTCTGAGACTCCTTTGGGTAGTGAAGGGCGGGGTATAGATCCAATCTCTTCTTTTTCTTCTACCTCACAGGGTGTCTGTTGTGGGGAGGGAAAAGGGAAGGAGTTTGTCAGCCGCTCTGAGACTCCTTTGGGTCGTGAAGGGCAGAGTATAAATCCAATTTCTTCTCCTTCTTCTACCTCACCGGGTGTCTGTTGTGGGGAGGGGAAGGGAGAGGAGTTTGTAAGCCGCTCTGAGACTCCTTTGGGTAGTGAAGGGCGGGGTATAAATCCAATCTCTTCTCCTTCTCCTTCTTCTCCTTCTCCTTCTTCTTTTTGCTGAGACTATTTATGTCAGCGTAATATTTATTTGTGACTAGAGCTGCTTTACTCTTGATGTTGTTTTTTCATGCTGATTTTGTAGTATTGTGCACATTACCTCTTTACACGTTGTGATTTATGTCATCTTACTGTTTATTATATTGAAATTCTCTTATATTGCTTGACTTGGATTTTTTTTTGTCTCTGGGGAGTGTACCCTGCTGGTGGCTGGAGAGGTCTTGGAAGTATAACTGGTCTCCAGATGACAGAGTTCAGTTCCCCTGGACAAAATGCTTGCTCTGGAACATGGGCTCTGTGGCAGGGGTGTCAAACATGTGGCCCGGGGGGGCAGATCAAGCCTCTGGAGGGCTTCTATCAGGCCCGCAGTGGAACTGGCTGTCTCCTGCTTTTTCTTCCACTTCTGCTGCTGCTGCACCATCATAGGTTTGCAGCTTACAGATACGCACCTGAACAGCAGACTCAAGATTGCAACAGCACAGACATTTTGATGCGATAACTCAGAGCAAGAAGGGTCAGTTATCAGACACTGTTAAATAATCAAATTATTAGGTAAAGGTAAGGTAAAGGTTCCCTTGCTCGAAAGCCAGTCGAATCCGACTCTAGGGCTGCGGTGCTCATCTCCGCTTCCAAGCCGATGAGCCAGCGCTGTCCAAAGACATTTTTGTCGTCATGTGGCTAGCATGACTAAATGCCAAGGCACACAGAATGCTGTTACCTTCCCACCGAGGCGGTACCTATTTATCTACTTGCAATTTCTTGCTTTCGAACTGCTAGGTTGGCAAGAGCTGGGACCAGAGACGGGGGCTCACCCCGTCATGCGGCACTCGGGTCTCGAACGACTGAACTACCGACCTTCCGGCCTGCAGTTCGGCATCTTAACCACTTGAGCCACCGCAGCTCCTTTAATCAAGATATTGCAAGAGTGCTAATGTTTTAAGCATGTTTTTATTTTAAGTAAAAAACAAACAAACCCCTTTGTGTTTGTGTCCTTTATCTCTCCGCCACCTGGCATTACATTTTTTGACACACACAGCCTGGCCCAGCAAGATCTCATTTATGTCAGATCCAGCCCTCGTAACAAATGAGTTTGACACCCCTGCTCTATGGCATCATATCCTGGGCGTTCAACACCAGATGATGTGGCCTTAGGTTTGGGGTCAGAACCCTCTTCCCATCTGCTGCCTCTCCTAATAAAAGGCCTGACCTTTCTTTTGTTTTTGGGTAATCAGCTTGGGCTGTTTCAAGAGTAAACCTGAAGCTCCTCCCCCTCCGCAGCGCTGAGCAAATCAGCGCTTTTTAAAGTGAATTCCACCAACGGTACAACCTTAAACTACCATGTGGTGGGTGTATCGTGTAGCTTGGCCCATGGACTGGGCTTGGGAAGGGGTGAGATCTCAGCGGTGCAGAACACCCTCCCTGGCAGCTTTTTCTCCAGGTGAACAGCCCCACCCCACCTTCCAGGGTAGATACAAATGACCTGCCTACCGTTTTTCTGCTCACCTTGACACAGAGAGTCCTCCATCTTTCTGTGTTATACCTCTGAGGATGCCAGTCACAGTTGCTGGTGAAACGTCAGGTCCTACAGTGCCAAGACCACGGACACACAACCTGGGAAAATGCTTGTACAATTTTATCTTTTATTAATCTTGTTTTACCTTTACCATCTGGATACTTTTGACATTGTAGTTTATATGGTAAATACTTGTAGGTATATTGCTGGCTATGTGCTATAATAATAAATTCATTCACACAACCCGGGAAATCTACAGCAACTAATGAACTCCGGCCGTGAAAGCCTTCGACAACATATTGAACTGATCTCTGTTGTCTGGAGATCATTTTTAACTCCAGGAGCTCTCCAGGCTTCAGCTGGAGGCTGGCAACCTTAATTATTATGCCTCCCAGCCTTGCTCCGTCCTCTTTTCACAACACCTGCAATCAGAGGCCATCTGCCCAACAATAACCAGGTCCTCTGGGTCTCAGGACAGCAGTTTGCATCCCAAACATGTGGTGTTTACATTTGAAACAGCCCAAGTTTATGATCCAAAACCAAAAGGGAGGGAAGGCCTCACATTAACCCTTGGAGTTCTCAAGGCCCCTGCATTAGGCTGGATGTTTTTAAAAAGTGAGGTGGTGGAGATGGGGGGGTGCAAGGGTTCTGGCCCCAATCCCAAACCAGCGTCTTGCATCCGGTGCTGAGTACCTGAGAGCCAGTTTGGTTTAGTGGTTAAGTACGCGGACTCTAATCTGGGAGAACCGGGTTTGATTCCGCATGCCTCCACTTGCAGCTGCTGGATGACCTTGGGCAAGCCATAGTTCTGTCAGGTCTGTCCTTGAAAGAGCAGTTCTCTCAGAGCTCTCTCAGCCCCACCGACCTCACAGGGTGTCTGTTGTGGGGAGGGGAAGGGAAAGGAGTTTGTAAGCCGCTCTGAGACTCTGAGTGAAGGGCAGGGTATAAATCCAGTCTCCTCCTCCTCCTCCTCCTCCTCTTCTTCTTCCCACAAGTATTAAACTGATTGGGAGGATCTGAATTCACCAATCGTAGCGTGTTTTTTGGAACGTTATTTGGAATTTTTGATACTACAGAAGAAGAAGAGGAGGAGGAGGAGGAGGAAGAGGAGGAGATTGGATTTATACCCCGCCCTTCACTACCCAAAGGTGTCTCAGGGCGGCTTACAAACTCCCTTCCCTTCACCTCCCCACAACAGACACCCTGTGAAGTCAGCGGGGCTGAGAGAGCTCTAACAGAAACTGCTGTTTTTCAAGAACAGCTCTTGTCATAACTATGGCTTGCCCAGGGTCATCCAGCAGCTGCATGTGGAAGAGTGGGGAATCAAACCCGGTTCTCACAGATTATTTATTTATTTATTTATTTATTTTTCATATTTATAACCTGCCCTCCCTGTGGGCTCAGGGCGGCTAACGAAGCATATGTCATATTAAAACAATTAAACCAAGATAAAATACTCCATCCACATGGATTAGAGTGTGAGCACTTTACATCCAACTGGCTCACAGGAATATATGTGGAATGGAAGAAGGAATGGAATATATGTATCTATATGGGCTAGGCTTGCCAAGAACTTACCTTATTTCGGCGGAGGACAGATATGTCCTGGCAGGACCATCCCCAGGGGAAGGAAAGAGTTTCCAGCCTCATTGCCAGAGCGCCGCCTGTTGTCATTTCCTGGTGATGGCATTGTGTGGCGTGGGTTTTCCCTGGGGGAATGTTCTGGCTGGGGACTGTGCGTCCCCCACCGAAATACGGTAAGTACTTGGGAACCCTAATATGGGTTTCAATACATATATATATATATGAAATTGTGTACATGAATTAGACATGGAAGAGTATTTAATGTCTTCATCGTTATCTATTCACGGTTGCTTTTTTGGCTTTGTTCAGTCCTCCAGGTGATGGTTGGAGATCTCCCGCTATCACAACAGGTCACCTAGAGAAAATGGCTGTTTTGGAAGATGGAGTCTGCGGCATCACACCCCACTGAAGTCCCTCCCCTTCCCAAACCCCGCCCTCCTCAGGTTCCGCCCCCAAATTCTCCAGGTATTTCCCAACCCCAGGCAACCCTGCAGCCGGCCCAGCAATGGTGGAGAGGAGAGGAGCCTCCGTCAGTTCATGTTGGTTTGATCTTCTCCCTTCTCTGTTCTGGATGCGTCTTCAGGGCTGCATTCAAGGGGGGGAAAGCTGCAGCAAAGACTTCTCTTCCCCGGTACAGGGCTTTGCTTTTAGCACCTCCGCGATGGGCTCTCTTGCAACAAGTCGCCCAGTTTGGCTTTCAAGGAGAAAAAACCTTCTGGCTCAGCCATGAGGAAACTCGAACCTCTCGCTAGCTCCACCACCCAATCGCCAACCCCAGCAACCTGCTAAGTGCCGTGTTTTCCTCCTCTCTGGGTCCCAAGAGAGGCCAGTTGCTAATTCCCTGATACCAAAGCTTTCCTCTTCGGGGGCTCTCTGCTTTCTGTTAAATGACTAGCTGGCTTTAAACGCAAAGCCCCTTTCCCCCGCCCACCCTCTGCGAGCTACCAAAGAGAAATGTTTTAGCAGCCCCTGAAATGTTTGAGGCCTGCGACTTAAAATAACTCTTGGATCGCAACACGCGCAAGACAAAGGAAGACAGGCGAGTGAAAGATTCATCGAATGAAATTCCGTGCCTGTCCTAACACAGGACAGGAAATGCAGGGCTATTTGGGGGCAGGAACACACAGGAACGGAGTTCCGGCTGGCTCCCAAGTTGGCCACGCCCAGCAGGAACTCATTAGCATAACAGGCCACACCCAACAGCAGAAACTCATCAGGATTAGCTACATTAGGTGTGTGGCTTCACATGCAAAGGAATTCCTGCTACAAGAAAAGCCCTGGATTTTGACAACAAACAAGGTAAACAGAATAGGAAGCAAGAGGTGGGTGTGGCTGGATGACCACACTTCTGGCAACGTGGGGGTGTGGCCTAATATGCTAATGTGTTTCTGTTGTTGGGTGTGGCCTATTATGCTAATGAGTTCCTGCTGGGCTTTTTCTGAGGAAATGTATTTAAATTATTACTACGCTGAACTTTGTTTTTTTCTGTGGAGATAAGTGGTTGGCCTTAGAACAGGGATCCTCCGCCTTTTTGAGCCTGCGTGCACCTTTGGAATTCTGAAGCAGGGTGGTGGGCGCACCTACAAAATGGCTGCCACGGGAGCTGGAGCCAACCAGAAAATGGCTGCCACGGGAGGCAGAGCTAGAGTTGCCAGCCTCCAGGTGGGGCCTGGAGATCTCCAGCTTGTACAACTGATCCCTAGCTGACAGAGATCAGCTCCCCTGGAGAAAATGGCTGCCTTGAAGGGTGGACTCTATGCAATTGTACCACGCTGAGGCCCCTCCCCAAACCCCACCCTCTCCTGGATCCACCTTCAAAGTCTCCAAGTATTTTACAACTCAGACCTGGCAACCCTAGGCAGAGCCACAGAGGAAGCCAAAGTGTAGGTGGGAATGCCAGCGTCCACGTGGGACTTGGGGATCCCCTGGAATTTACAGCTCATCTCCGGACTTCAGAGATCAATTCCCCTGCAGAAAATGAGATTTGTAAAAACCTGGCGACCATTTGTTACTTACCAGAATAAAACCAAGCCTGCTGAAAACATAAGAGAAGAAATCTTGAGATGTAGTGAAAGCTATTAGGAAATGGTTCTGGAATCATTTACAGGTACACTTGTACTGCATCGTGAACCTCCACGTTCAGAGACTGTCAACCTCTGAATCCCAGTGCCAGGAGGCAGCATCAGGGGAAGGCCTCAGCCTCTATGCCCCGCTGTTGGCCCTCCAGAGGAACTGGTTGGATGCTGTGTAAGACAAGATGCTGGGCTGGATGGACCCTCCCTGGTCTGATCCAGCAGGGCTCTTCTGATGTTCTTGTGAGGGTCTTGGCCTCTATGTCCTGTTATTGGCCATCCAGAGGAACTGGTTGGCCCCTGTGTGAGACGGGATGCTGGACTAGATGGATCCTCACTGGTCTGATCCAGCAGGGCACTTCTGATGTTCTTACCAGGGGAAGGCCTCTGCCTTTCTGCCCTGTTGCTGGCTCTCCAGAGGAACTGGCTGGCCACTGTGTGAGACTGGAGGCTGGACTAGATGGACCCTCAGTGGTCTGATCCTGCAGGGCTGTTCTTAGGTTCTTATCGGGGGAAGGCCTTGGTCTCTATGCCCTGTTGCTGGCCCTCCAGAGGAACTGGTTGGCCACTGTGTGAGACAGGGTGCTGGATTCGATGGAACCTCACTGGTCTGATCCTGCAGGGCTCTTCTAATGTTGTTATGAAGGCCTTGGCCTCTCTGCCCTGTTGTTGGCCCTCCAGAGGAATTGGTTGGCCTCTGTGTGAGACAGAATGCTGGACCAGAGGGACCACACAGTCAAGTCCAACTCTTCGCAACCCCATGGACGAGATCACGCCAAGCCCTACTGTCTTCCACCGTCCTCTGAAGTTTACTCAATTCCATGTTCATTGCATCGATAACACTGTCTAACCATCCCATCCTTTGCCGTCCCCTTCTCCTTTGGCCTTCAGTCTTTCCCAGCCTCAGGGTCTTCTCCAGTGAATGCTCCCTTCTCATCTGGTGGCCAAAGTATTTGAGCTTCAGCTTCAGTCTCTGGCCTTCCAGGGAACAGTCAGGGTTGATTTCTTTTAGGATTGACTGATTTGATCTCCTTGCAGTCCAGGGGACTCTCAAGAGTCTCCTCCAGCACCATAATTCAAAAGCATCAATTCTTCGTTAGTGAAGGGCAGGGTATAAATCCAATCTCCTCCTCCTTCTTCTTCCTCTTCCTCCTCCTCCTCTTCTTCTTCTTCCTCTCCATTGGGTCACCAAGAGGTCGATGGGTCCAAAGACCAGAGTCTTCGCTGTGTGCTATGCCTTCTCTATTGCTTCATTGTGAATCCATTAACCCACTGAACACGTCTAAAGAAGGCATATTAGACTATGTCTTCTGTGATTTGTCATTGACTTAGGATGGTCCACCTTCTGTCCCCTGTCCCTGATGAATGCCCCAAGCCTAGAATGGTCAGATCCTTTTGCCTTCAGGAATTGCGAAGAAGAGAACAAGCCGGCCAAGGAGACTGAACACATAAGAACATAAGAACAAAAACTATTGAGGCAGACTCAGCATGGGTTCTGTAAGGGAAGATCTTGTCTCACTAACCTGTTAGTGTTTTTTGAGGGAGTGAACAAACATGTGGACAAGGGGGACCCAATAGATATTATTTACCTTGACTTCCGGAAAGCTTTTGATACAGTTCCTCATCAAAGCCTCCTAAGTAAGCTCAATAGTCATGGGATAAAAGGACAAGTCCTCTTGTGGATCAAAAACTGGCTTATAAATAGGAAACAGAGAGTGAGTATAAACGGGAAACTTTCTCAGTGGAGGGTGGTAAGCAGTGGGGTACCACAGGGATCAGTACTCGGTCCGATGCTTTTTAACTTGTTTATTAATGATTTGGAATTGGGAGTAAGCAGTGAAGTGGCTAAATTTGCAGATGACACAAAGTTGTTCCAGGTGGTGAAAACCAGGGAGGAGTGTGAGGCACTCCAAAGGGATCTGTCGAGGATGGGTGAGTGGGCGTCAACGTGGCAAATGGGGTTCAATGTGGCCAAGTGCAAAGTGATGCACATTGGAGCCAAAAATCTACTTTGGGTAGTGAAGGGTAGGGTATAAATCCAACCTCTTGGTCTTCTTCTTCATCTTCTTCTTCACTAGAGATCCCAGGAACTGAACCTGGGACCTTCTGCATGTGAAGCAGATGCTCTGCCACTGAGCCATAGCGGAAGAGATAATCCTGACATGTACAGCTTGCATACCATAACTTAAGACGTATCCAGGTACAGAAGGTAAATTTTCCTCTTTCTGCCATGAAAAAATCAGCAGGTAAATTCTGCATCCTCCCTCCTCCCGCCCCCAGCCAGTTCTGGGAGAGGATTCCAGCACAGTTTTTCATCCTGGGAGCTTCAAATTGTAACTCTGCTCAACTCTCCAGTGGTTTAACAACATCTGTGGCAGGGTATGAGGTTTCGTGAGCCACAGATCTTGTCAGTCTTGAAGGTGCTGCTGGACTCTGGCACTTTTCTACTGCTATGAACAGATTTAGCACAGCTCCCCGTCTTGATATCTCTCCAGTGGACTGCGCATTATGCGTGAACACGTGAGTCTGCCTTATGCTGAATCAGCTTCTTGGTCCATCAAAGTCACTGTCGCCCGATTCAAGTACCTGCCCTGTTGGCAAAGCGGGGTGAAGGTAGAAGAAGAGAGAGAAGAGATTGGATTTATACCCCGCCCTTCGCTCAGAGTCTCAGAGCAGCATACAATCTCCTTTCCCTTCCCCTCCCCACAACAGACACCCTGTGAGGGAGGTGGGGCGGAGAGAGCTCTGGCAGAAACCGATCTTGAGAGAACAGCTCTGAGAGAACTGTGACTGACCCAGGGTCACCCAGCTTGCTGCATGTGGAGGAGTGGGGAATCAAACCCGGTTCGACATATTAGAGTCTGCCGCAGTTAGAAGAAGAAGAAGAGTTCGATTTATACCCTGTCCTTCACTCGGAGTCTCAGAGCAGCTTACAAACTCCTTTCCCTTCCCCTCCCCTCAACAGACACCCTGTGAGATAGGCGGGGCTGAGAGAGCTCTTTCAAGAACTGCTGGTGAGAGAGCAGCTCTGAGAGAACTTGTGACTGACCCAAGGTCACACCAGCAGCTGCAGGTGGAGGAGTGGAGACTCAAACCCGGTTCTCCCAGATTAGAGTCCGCCGCTCTTAACCACGACACCAAACGAGCTCTCAGATATGTCAGTCTGAGCCACACTTCAGCTTGCCAACTCTGGCCAGGGAGATTCCTGGAGATCTGGGCATATTGCCTGTGGTGGGGAGAGATTTCACCTAGAATATATGCTCTACTGCACAGTCCTCCCTCTGAAGTTGCCATTTTCTCCAGGGGAGCTAATCTCTACAGTCCGGAGATCCGTTCTCGTGCTGGGAGAACTCCAGGACCCAACTGGAGGTTGGCCATATCAGCACCACTGTGAAAAACTCTTGTCAGAACTTGTGCACTTTTTAAAATTTCTGTTTTGCATCCTTGGAGATCTGGGAAGGACCGCTGCCGATGCTCCCTCTAAGCTGCGGGGTCTCGTGAGCAAAAAGTCTACTTTGCGAGCCACCGGCATTAAAGTTGTGAGCAGGTGATTTGGCTGCTGCATGAACTAGTTTGCTCTGGAGCCCCATCCTTCCTGAGCTGAGACAAAAATGCATCAGCCGGAGGCTAAAAAACTGGGAGCTGGCTCACTCTAACGCAGCTTAGAGGGAACACTGGCTGCTGCATGTGAGCGTTTGGGCGACCAGGTGCCCCCTGGCCACCAGTGGAGGAAAGGGTGCGGGGGTGCCAGATCCAGGTTGGGAAACTCCCGGAGATTTGGGGGTGGAGCCTGGGGAGGACAAGGACCCCTCAGTCGGGCACAATGCCATAGAGTCCCCCCTCCAGAGCATCCATCTTCTCCAGGGGAGCTGATCTCTGTTGTCTGGAGATGAGGTGTAATTCCAGGGGATCCCCAGGCCCCACCTGGAGGCTGGCATCCCGAGACGGGAGTACATACAGTTTTCCTCCTTTGCTTCTTCCGTGACTTGCCTCTCCAAAGCTGCAATTGGTACTTGAAGGGAAACACTCGTGTTCGAGTGCCCGGAGCCATGAATTTTCCTACAGGTCAGTTGTGGAGTAGGGGTGGAAGGGAAGGAGTGGACACTCTCCCCCCAAGCATATCTCTCTCTCTCTCTGGCTCTCTCTCTGTCTCTCTCTCTCCCAGGGTTCCAAGAAGGCACCTGAGGCTGCAGATTAACGTTTTACAAGTGGGGCCAGGGATGCTCTGTCTTCTTGGTGCTGGGGTGGGGGGCAACCGTGGGAGGGCTTCTGGTGTCCTGGCCCCACTGCTGGATCTCCTGATGGCACCTGGTATTTTTGGCCACTGTGAGACAGAGTGTTGGACTGGAGGGGCCACTGGCCTGATCCAATCTTGGCTTCTCTTACGTTCTTATGTTCTTTAAGTGCTGAGCCCAGGCGTCACCCCCTTCAGGGAACTTCCGTGTCACCTCTGGTGTGTCCTGGCATGGGGAGAGAGATGTCAGGGAGAAGGCCAGGTTCATATGGAGCTGCCTTATACTGAATCAGACCCTTGGTCCATCCAAGTCAGTATTGTCCACTCCGACTGGCAGCCGCTCTCCAGGGTCTTAGCCTGAGGTCTTCACATCACCCACTGCCTGGTCCTTTTCACCGGAAATACCAGGGATTGAACCTGGGACCTTCTGCATTGGAGAGGCCAGGGATTGAACCTGGGACCTTCTGCATGCCAAGCAGATGCTCTGCCACTGAACCACAGCCCCTCTTTACAGCTTTCCAGGATCTCAGGCAGAGGTCTTTCACATCACCCACTGCCTGGTTCTTTTCATTGGAAATGCCACGGATTGAACCTGGGACCTTCTGCATTGGAGATGCCGGGGATTGAACCTGGGACCTTCTGCATGCAAAGCAGAAGCTCTTCCGCTGAGCCACAGCCCCTCCCCAAATGAAGACAGTCAGGTGGGTCCTACAAGAGGCTGGCAGGCTCTTGCTTCATCAAGGTCGGTATTGTCTGCTCAGAGAGGCAGCCGCTCTCCAGGGTCTCAGGCAGAGGCCCTTCACATTCCCACTGCCTGGTCCTTCTTTTTGATTGGAGATGCCAAAGATTGAACCTGTGACTGTCTGCATGCCAAGCAGATGCTCTACCACTTAGACACGGGACCTCGAACCCTTGACCTTGACATACTTGCTTTTGACATGTGAAGAATCCTAGAATCATAGAATGTTAGAGTTGGAAGGGACCTTGCAGGAGCAGAGCCAAAAGAGAGCCCTACATACCTACAACATCCCTGAAAGATGGTTATCCAGCCTCTGCTTGAAAGCGTCCAGCGAAGGAGCATCCACCATCTCCCGAGGCAGACTGTTCCACTGCTCAACCACTCTGACAGTTAGGAAGTTTCTCCTGATATCTAGCCGGTAATGACTCCCTTATAATTTCCACACCTTAGATCTAGTCTTGCAATCTGGAACAAGAGAGAATACATCTGCTCTATCTTCTACATGACAGCCCTTCAAATAAGAAGAGAAGAGATTGGATTTATACCCCACCCTTCACTACCCAAGGGAGTCTCAGAGTGGCTTACAAACTCCATTTCCTTCCCCTCCCCACAACAGACACCCTCTGTGAGGCAGGTGGGGGCTGAGAGAGCTTTGAGAGAAACTG
The DNA here is from genome assembly GCA_029375565.1 of Gekko gecko. Classification (NCBI taxonomy): domain Eukaryota; kingdom Metazoa; phylum Chordata; class Lepidosauria; order Squamata; family Gekkonidae; genus Gekko; species Gekko gecko. The sequence continues at coordinate 125,361,565 of JAPDNY010000010.1, read as the reverse complement.
CTCTTTTTCTAGGACAGCTCTTGTCAGAACTACAGCTTGCCCAAGGTCATCCAGCCAGGTGCAAGTGGAGGAGTGGGGAATCAAACCCAGTTCTCCCAGATTAGAGTCCGCGTACTTAACCCCTACACCAAACTGGCTCTTTCAGTATGGAGTAGCAGTCTGAAATGGCACGGGCTAAGCACAGGTTGACCAGGGAAGGAGGTCATCATGAGTTGGAGAAAGGCATGAAGGGGAGAAGATGTTTGCAGGCATTTGCCTGTGACCTTGGCACCTGAAAGCGACTCTCCACCTCAGCTGTCCAAACCATGCAGTGATTTAACTTTTTCTTCCTCTGCCAAAATATTAGAACTCGAGGGCATCCAATGAAGCTGATGGGCAGTAGGTTCAGGATGGACCAAAGGAAACACTACTTGACACAGAGCGTGATTAAAATGTGGAATTCTCTGCCAGAGGGTGTAGTGATGGCCACAGGAATAGACAGCTTAGAAAGGGGATTAAGATAGATTCATGGAGGAGAGGTCTATCAGTGGTCACTAACCATGAGGATTGAGGGGAACTTCCACATTCAGAGGCACTAAGCCTCTGAATCCCAGAACCAGGAGGCAACATCAGGGGAAGGCCTCGGCCTCCATGCCCTGTTGTTGGCTTCTCCAGAGGAACTGGTTGGCCACTGGATGCTGGACTAGGTGGACCATTGGTCTGATCCAGCAGGGCTCTTCTGATGTTCTTCTCAGGGGAAGGCCTTGGCCTCTCTGCCCTGTTGCTGGCCCTCCAGAGGAACTGGCTGGCCCCTGTGTGAGACAGGAGGCTGGACTAGGTGGACCCTCACTGGTCAGATCCTGCAGGGCTCTTCTGAGGTTCTTATCAGGGGAAGGCCTCGGCCTCTCTGCCCTGTTGCTGGCCCTCCAGAGGAACTGGCTGGCCCCTGTGTGAGACAGGAGGCTGGACTAGGTGGACCCTCACTGGTCAGATCCTGCAGGGCTCTTCTGAGGTTCTTATCAGGGGAAGGCCTCGGCCTCTCTGCCCTGTTGCTGGCCCACCAAAGGAACTGGTTGGCCACTGTGTGAGAAAGGAGGATGGACCTCAGTGGTCTGACCTAGCAGGGCTCTTATCAGGGGAAGGCCTTGGCCTCTCTGCCCTGTTGTTGGCTCTCCAGAGGAACAGGTTGGCCACTGTGTGAGGTGGGATGCTGGAGTAGGTGGACCCTCCCTGGTCTGACCGAGCAGGGCTCTTCTGAGGTCCTTATCAGGGGAAGGCCTCAGCCTCTCTGCCCTGTTGCTGGCCCTCCAGAGGAGCTGGTTGGTCACTGTGTGAGACAGGATGCTGGACTGGATGGACCATTGGTCTGGTCCAGCGGGGCTCGTCTGATGTTCTTATGTACCTAAACTCTGCTCTGTGGGTCTCTACCCCCAAATCCCCAGGAATTTCCCAACCCAGAGCTGGCAACCCTGTACTGCGCCATTCCCGAGGGGTGTGTGCCGAGGCCCCCCAAGACACCAGAGCAGGCCGGCTTTGTCTGTAGTCGTCATTTAATTTCCGTGACAGGAACACACTCACGCCCACACGCAGCCACACACAAGCACACGCCACATTGACATTTGGTAAACAGTCTTTGAAACCCCCCTTTCCAAAGAGCAGCCCCGGGGAGGTTATTCCGTGTGAGTGGGAGAACAAGAGGGGCAGGAGGGGGCGTGGATCGGGGCCTTCTTTTGACACTCTCTTTCATTGTGATTGTTATTCACGAGGAGGGCGATTTAAGGACTCGGCTTCTTGCTGGGCATCGTACTGTCTTTCCTCTCCAGCCGCATGTAAGGCTCAAAGGCAGAAGTCCCCAGTCCGTAACCGGTCGGCAATTCGTGCAGGCTCCCCAGCAGCGGGCCGCTGAAACAGAGCGGGGTGGCGGGAAGCCGTGGGGAGGCTGAGGAGGCCAAGCTGGGGACTTGCAAGCTGAAGCCCCCCGTCCCGGGAGGGCTTCCCCCGCCGCTGAGCCCCGGCGAGGTGTTTCCTGATGTGCCCATCGAGGACCCGTTGCCGGAAGAGGAGCCGATGGGGTTGGACGTCGGGGAGAGCAGTGCTGGGGGTGCCGGGACAGATAAGAGTCTCCCTTGTTCCAGGAGTCGCAGGATGTTGCAGGTGGCGAAGGACTCGGAGGTGGACGTGGCCCGCTTCTCAGAGTCCTTGCTCTGGTCCTTTTTCTGCTTGGTGCGGCGATTCTGGAACCAAACCTTGACCTGTGGGGAGGAGACGGAGGGGAGAGAGAAGAGATGGTCACCGCCAGACGCCAGGCTGCACGTCAAGCCCCCGCAGCCACGCCGGCCAAGGGAGGAAAAAGAGCTACAAGTCAAAGCCTGCGTTCACACGTGCCCAGAAAAATAATAATCTCTCCTATTATATAAAAGCAATTTGGAGTGGCAAGGTTCCATGCGCTCCCTCAGCCATTGGCCCGTCAGCTGCCACTCAAGACTGCTCGTGTGCCATTGGCTGGGGGCTGGGTCCGCTCCTCTTCCCCACACACTCCCCCTTCAGCTACCGCACCCTGTCAGAATTAGCTCCGAGGCTCGTCCAGATTTCCTCCCCGTGGCCGCGGGGAAACCGAGCAAGCCAAGGGAAGGGGAGGCAGTTTACACCGCCTCCCCTTCTCTCTCAGAGCCAGCTTGCTTGGCCTCCCCATGGCCACGGGGAAGCTGAGGAAGCCAGTGGAAGGAGAGGTGGTTTAAAGCAGGGGCTTTTCTGTGGTTGGGCCTTATTGAAAGAACTCCCACCCACCCCACCCCCAGCAAAAATTCTCCCGGCCTCTTCTTAAGCCATTTAGCAGCTTTCAGACTTCTTAAAAAAATGTTGCCGCTTCTGCTGATGTGTTAGCCAATCTGAGCCTGGCTAGTATTTGGACGGGAGGCCACCGAGGAACTCCAGGCTTGCTGCGTAGAGGCAGGCAACTTCTCTTGCCCCGAAAACCCTACAGCACGGGTGTCAAACATGCGGCCCGGGGAGTGGATCAGGCCCCCAGAGGGCTTCTATCAGGCCCACAGTGGAACTAGCTGTCCAGTCCAGTCCAATCCAATCACCTTTGTTGGCATGTAACCCTTGCAAACCCATGTACGACAAAAACAAGCACAGCATAGAAGAATATTTGCAAAATACAGATATAAGGAATTGGTTCCCTTGCTCGAAAGCCAGTCGAATCCGGCTCTAGGGTTGTGGTGCTCATCTCCGTTTCAAAGCCGAAGAGCCAGCGCTGTCCGAAGACGTTTCCGTGGTCATGTGGCCGGCGTGACTAAACACCAAGGGGCACGGAATGCTGTTACCTTCCCACCGAAGTGGTCCCTATTTATCTACTTGCAATTTCTTGCTTTCGAACTGCTAGGTTGGCAGGAGTTGGAACTAGAGGCGGGAGCTCACTCCGTCATGCGGCACCCGGGTCTCGAACTGCTGAACTACCGACCTTCCACAGCCTGCAGTTCAGCGTCTTAAATAAAGGGCGAATAGAAATGGCACCAAAAAGAAATTGAATGACAGTTTCCGTTATCTCAAGGTCTGGATTATCAAGAAGAATAAGGATCTTTAGGCCATCAGGATATTCTTCTAATTGAGCCAAAGTAAAATTTAGAAATTTCAGCCAGAGAGCATGATAGAAGGGGCTGCCTTCTGCTCCTTCTTCCAGTTCTGCTGCTGCTGCGTCATGGTAGGTTTGCGGCTCACAGATGCACACCTGAACAGCACACTCAAGATTGCAACAGCAAAAGCATTCTGATGCAACAATTCAGAGCGAGAGGTGTCAGTGATCAGGCACTGTTAAATAAGCAAAATATTGCAAGAGTGGTAACGTTTTAAGCGTGTTTTTTATTTTAAGTAAAAAAACCCTTTGTGTTTGGGTCCTTTAGAAAGTTTATCTCTCCGCGACCTGGCATTACATTTTATGACACACAGGCGGCCTGGCCCAGCAAGGTGTCTCCTTTACATCGGATCCGGCCCTCCATAACAGATGAGTTCGATGCCCCTACCTTACAGAGTTGCCCTGCGTTGGCTATGATTTCACCACACGTTCTTCGTTATGCCCTAAGCAGGATGACCTGGGCCAACCCAATCGCAGAAGCTAAGCAGGGTTAGTACCAATGGTCCCCCTAAGCAGTGGAGTCTTGTGAGCAAAAATTCTACTTCATGAGCTCCTGGCGTCAAAGTGGTGAGCGAGCCATTTGGCTCCTGCATGCATTAGTTTGCTCTGGAGCCCCATCCTTCCTGAGCTAAGACAAAAATGTGTGAGCCGGAGGCTAAAAAACTGTGAGCTGGCTCACATGAACTCAGCGTAGAGGGAACACTGGTTATTACTTGGATGGGAGACCACCAAGCAAGTCCGGGGTCACTACGCAGAGGCAGGCCGATGGCAAAGCACCCCCGTTAGTCTCTCGCTTTGAAAAGCCCTACCCTAGCCTGGTCTCGCCAGATCTCGGAAGCTAGACAGGGCCGGCCCTGGCTAGTCGTTGGATGGGAGACCCCCAAGGAATACCAGGGCCGCTACGCAGAGGCAGGCAGTGACGAAACCACCTCTGCGTGTCTCTTGCCTTGAAAATCACTCCAGGGGGTCACCATTTGTAAGCTGTGACTTGGCGGCACGGAGCCGTGACACCCTGACCTGGCTGGTCCACACGAGCCCGAGCAAAACAGGTCTCGGAAGCTAAGCATGGCTGGTCCTGGTTAGTACTTGGAAGGGTTAGACCACCAAGGAAGCCCGGGGTCAGGACACAGAGGCAGGCCACGGCAAAGTGCCTCCGAATGTCTCTCACCCTGGAAATCCCTCACAGGGCCACCACATCAAAGCAAAGTATTTTGAACAAATAAATGAATAAATTCAATTAACGGATGTGATTATTTATATCCTACTTTCTTCCTGACGGGGAACCAAAAGTGGCTGATAATCAATGTTCCCGGGAACAAAAGTTCTACTTTGTGAGCTACCGGCATTAAAGTTGTGGGTGAGTGATTTGACTACTGCATAAATTAGTTTGCTCCGGAGCCCTCCTTCCTGAGCTGAGACAAAAACGCGTGAGCCGGAGGCTAAAAAACTATGCGCTGACTCACACTAACTCAGCTTAGAGGGAACACTGCTCTGGAGCCATCCTTCCTGAGAGAAGACAAAAACGTGTGAGCCGGAGGCTAAAGAACTGTGGGCTAGCTCACACTAACACAGCTTAGAGGGAACACTGCTCTGGAGCCATCCTTCCTGAGCGAAGACAAAAACGTGTGAGCCGGAGGCTAAAGAACTGTGGGCTAGCTCACACTAATGCAGCTTAGAGGGAACACTGCTCTGGAGCCATCCTTCCTGAGCTAAGACAAAAATGTGTGAGCTGGAGGCTAAAAAACTGTGGGCTAGCTCACACTAATGCAGCTTAGAGGGAACACTGCTCTGGAGCCATCCTTCCTGAGAGAAGACAAAAACGTGTGAGCCGGAGGCTAAAGAACTGTGGGCTAGCTCACACTAATGCAGCTTAGAGGGAACACTGCTCTGGAGCCATCCTTCCTGAGCTAAGACAAAAATGTGTGAGCTGGAGGCTAAAAAACTGTGGGCTAGCTCACACTAACACAGCTTAGAGGGAACACTGCTCTGGAGCCATCCTTCCTGAGCGAAGACAAAAACGTGTGAGCCGGAGGCTAAAAAACTGTGAGCTAGCTCACACTAACGCAGCTTAGAGGGAACACTGCTTATAGTACAAAATAAAATGCAGCAGGAACAGAGCATAAGGAAGCGAAGTCTCTCTCTCTCTCTCTCTCTCTCTCTCTCTCTCTCTCTCTCTCTCTCTCTCTCTCTCTCTCTCTCTCTCTCTCTGTCTTTCTTTCTCCATCCCTCCCTAGCATTAGATGCCAATGAGGGGATTTGCTGAGAACTGAACACTGTTTCACTTGTGGACGAGACTTCTGGTCTCCCGTCGTGTAGAGGGCCAGACATGCACGGAAGAGGCTTGGATGCCAACTCTCTCCAGTCAGCTCTCTCAGCCTAACCTCCCTCACCGGGTTGTTGAGAGGTCAGCACAGTGGCTACTCCCGTGAATGCTCCTTCTTGGAAGGAGACCTTGGAATGCTGTGGCTGCCACCCTCCAGGTGGCTGCAGACCAAGAGGAAAGTTCACAGTGGAATTGAGCTGAACAACCGTGACGTCTTATGCCGAGGAAATTATCCACAGACTATTAGGTTCTTATCCAATATTCAGTTGGAGTAATTCAATCTCTCAAAAATCATTCATAATCTCTGTTCATAGAGAAGATCGCTATTTAATAATATACTTGACTACTGCAGCCAGGATCTTATATGCAAAATATGGGAGGACGACCCAAACACCATCAAAACCAGGGCTGGCCAACCTCCCGGTGGGGCCTGGAGATCGGGGGGTGGGGGGTGGAGCAGCACTTGAAAGGGAGAAAACCCAAAACATAAACATTTGCTCGTGAAGCGTAAAGATGGACTATATCAATAACTAACCCCAAAGGACTTTACTAATCTAACTTAACAGGCTTATTTTTGAATTACAGTAAATTGAAAGAAGATCGGTCAACCACGGAAGAAGCCAAGAACTTTATATATACTAACAAAAAGATTAATATACTAATAGTGACTTCACTCACCTCTTTTCTTGGTCCCTTTATATACCTTCCCTCTTTCTGTATTAAAAGCAATAAAATTCTCTCCTTTTTAGGAGAGTTTTACAAGATTGCAGCAGCACAGACATTTTGATGGAATAATTCAGAGCAAGAGGGGTCAGTTATCAGACACTGTTCAATAAAGAAAATATTGCAAGGGTGCTAACGTTTTAAGCAGGGGTCTTTTCGTAGAAAAACAGCTGCAGGAGCTCATTAGCATATGCTATTAGGCTATTAGCGTATGCCACGCCCCCTGACATCACTGGAAGTGATGTCAGAAGGGGAAGCAAAAGGGGGGGAGGCATCTTCAAAAGCCTCCCCTTCCCTTCCCCAGCTGGCCTGGGTGGGGGAGCTAAGAGAGAAGGGGTTTGAAGTTTAAACTCCTTCTCATGAGAGTTGGGCCACAGAAGGAGGAAAGAGGGAAGGAAAGAGAGAGAGTAGAGAGAAGGAAAGAAGGAAGGAAAGAGGGAAAGGAAGAGAAGGAAAGGGGAGGGAAAGAAAGAGAGAGAAGAAGGAGGGAAACAGGGAAAGGAGGAAAAAAGAGAAGAGAAGAAGGTGGGAAAGAAAGAAAGAGAGAAGAGAAGAAGGAGGGAAAGAGGAAAAAGAGAGAAGGAAAGGAGGGAATGAAAGAAATTCAGTGGCAATTCAGCCCCATTATATCCTATGGGCCATTGAAGTCAATGGTGAAAACATAGGGTATATTCTGGGGGTTGGAGGGGAGGGGGTTGAGGGAGAGGCTCCAAACTCACAGGGTAGCTCTCCCCAAGATACCCACCAAGTTTCAAGAACATTGGATCAGGGGGTCCAATTCTATGGGCCCCCAAACAGGTTGCCCCCATCCCCTCCATTGTTCTCTATGGTGGGGAAAAAGTAACTTTTTTTCATATCTCCGCTACCTGGCATTATATTTTATGACACACCCGACCCGGCCCAACAAGGTCTCATTTACGTCAGATCTGGCCCTCATAACAAACGAGTTCGACACCCTCGCTTCACAGTCTACCTGCACTGAATCCAAAGTGGCCGCCGAATTCTCAACCAAGAGTTCGCCGTAAAAACCAGCAGCAGCCTGGGATTTGTACAGCTATAAATAGGGATCGGATGACACTAATCTATGTGGGTCACGGAGGTCTCAAGAGGCTTGCATGCCACTCCGGCGAGGGTGAGAGGGCGGCTGGAGGCCGGCCGATGACCCGGTGGCGGAGGGAGATGGACAGATGCAAAGCAGCCCGTTCCGAAGACGACTTGGCCTACTTTGCACACGAACCAGGCCTCCCTTGGGGATCCCGGAGGCCTCCCCGGACAGGGCAGAGAATGGCGCAGCAGAGTCCTCGGTAACGTGTGGCTCAGACTGAAAGAGTCCGAGGAAACCGTCGGCATTAATGGCACTATGAAGAGCAAGGAACAGCTACTCTGCATCAGCTGTTTGGGGGGAGAAGCTGGGACTTTGCTGGTGTGGGAAATCTGGCTTTGCTTAAACCAGGGGTGTCAAACATGCCCCCCAGAGGGCTTCCATCATGCCCCTAGTGGAACTGGCCGCCTCCTGCTTCCAGTTCTGCTGCTGCGGCTGCATCATCGCTTGCTTCACCAGACTCCCTCAATCGCTCAGCCATTTCTTGTTCTAACCTGGGTCCTGGACTCAGAACTCTGAGCATGAGATTTCTGCGGTGAACGTCAATAAATCAAAAGTAGGTCTGCAGTTTACAGATACACACCTGAATAGCGTACTCAAGATTGCAACAGCACAGACATTTTGATGCAATGATTCAGAGCAAGAGGTGTCAGTGATCAGGCACTGTTAAGTAAAATACTGCAAGAGTGCTCATGTTTGAAGGATGTTTTTATTTTAAGCAGGGCTTTTTTTGTAGCAGGAACTCCTTTGCATATTAGACCACACACCCCTAATGTAGCCAATCTTCCAAGAGCTTACAGAGCTCTTCTTACAGGTGCTCCTGTAAACTCTGGGAGGATTGACTACATTAGGGGTGTGTGGCCTAATATGCAAAGGAGTTTCTGCTACAAAAAGAGCCCTGATTTTAAGTAAACAAAAATCTCTGTGTTTGTGTCCTTTATAAAATTGATAACTCCGCTACCTGGCATTACATTTCATTTGGAATACTGTGTACAGTTCTGGTTCATTTGGAATACTGTGTACAGTTCTGGTCACCACATCTCAAAAAGGATATTATAGCATTGGAAAAAGTGCAGAGAAGGGCAACTAGAATGATAAAAGGGTTGGAACACCTTCCCTATGAAGAAAGGTTAAAATGCTTGGGGCTCTTTAGCTTGGAGAAACGACGGTGACGGAGCGGGAGTCATCAAGATTAAAAGGACTCAACTTTTAGTTGAAGAGACTTAAGAAGACACCTTGAGTAGTGGCTGTTCGTGTAACATCTGGAAGGAGCTGTTTAATTACTAACCCCAATGGACTTTACTAACTTTATTAACAGAGTTATTTTGGACTTTGGACTGTTAAAAAGAAGATCTTCTAACCCTGATGGATGCTAAAAATAGTACTAACTAAAACTAACCCTTATTAACAGAAAAATTTCACTCCATTCTTTTTCTTTCTCCAGCTGTCTACCCTACCCTTTTCTTATAAAAAGAATAAAATTCTCTCCTCTTTAGGAGAGTTTTACCACAAAAAAAAGAGAAACGATGGCTGAGAGGTGACATGATCGAGGTTTATAAGATTATGAATGGGATTGAGCAGGTTGAGAAAGAAGTCCTTTTCTCCCTTTCTCACAAGACAAGAACTCGTGGGCACTCCATGAAATTGCTGAGCAGTCGGGTTAGAACAGATAAAAGGAAGTCCTTCTTCACCCAAAGAGTGATTAACATGTGGAATTCACTGCCACAGGAGGTGGTGGCAGCTACAAGCATGGACAGTTTCAAGAGGGAATTAGATAAACATACGGAGCAGAAGTCCATCAGTGGCTATTAGCCACAGGGTATAGATGGGAACTCTCCGTCTGGGGCAGGTGATGCACTCTATTCTTGGTGCTGGAGGGGGCAGCAGTGGGAGGGCTTCTCGTGTCCTGGCCCCACTGCTGGACCTCCTGATGGCACCTGGTATATTTTGGCCACTGTGTGACAGAGTGTTGGACTAGATGGGCCATTGGCCTGATTCAACATTGGCTTCTCTTATGTTCTTATGTTCTTATGTTCATTTATTGATGCTGGAGCCTCTTGCAACAGGCCAGGTTGGAGAACAGTTTTGTTACCGCTTTTACAACTGACCTCCAGCTGACAGAGATCAGCTCCCCTGGAGAAAATGGCTGCTTTGAAGGCTGGACTCTATGGCCTTGTTCCCTGCTGAGGCCCCTCCCCTCCCCAAACCCCGCCCTCTCCTGGATCCGCCCCCAAAGTCTCCAGGTATTTTCCAGCCCAAACCTGGCAACCCTATTGGCATGGATAGTAACTACACGTTGTTAAATAAACATTAAATAAACATTCAAAACGTCTTGCATAAAATAAATAGTTTGACGTGCCCCTAGTAAGGCTTACTGACCCCTCCTTTCTGATTCTAGTGTTGTTTGTTGGTTCATTTTTATTGAACTGTTTTATAATTTTGAATGTATTTAATTGTTCAAATGTTTTAAAGTTTTTTTTACATTCACCGCCTTAGGGGCCTGGATTGAGTAGAAGGGCTGCTAAATTTGAAATAATAATAACCAGTTAAATTCTCCCCACCCCCCGTTTTGGATGGCTTCTCTGCCAGAAATGCATTTGGCTTTGCGATAGCTGGATTTCTAAAGCGTTGTGCCCCTGATGGAGAGAAATACGGGGCAAAAATGAAGTAAATAGATGAGTAAATAAGTAAGGAAGTATGGCTGTTTCTGAAACATCACTGAAATGTGGAAGGAAGGAAGGAAGGAAGGGAAGGAGGAGGAGAAGAAGAGGAGGAGGAGATTGGATTTATACCCCGCACTTCACTACCCAAAGGAGTCTTAGAGCAGCTTACAAGCTCCTTTCTCTTCCCCTCCCCACAACAGACACCCTGTGAGGCAGGTGGGGCTGAGAGAGCTCTTGACAGAAACTGCTCTTTTTCAAGGACAGCTCTTGTCAGAACTATGGCTTGCCCAAGGTCATCCAGCAGGTGCAACTGGAGGAGTGGGGAATCAAACCTGGTTCTTCCAGATTGGAGTCCGCGCACTTAACCACTACACCAAACAGGGAGGGAGGGAGGGAGGGAATAGTTTTAATGGCCAAGGGACCTACAATTGTTTGAGTCAATTTTACTTTCGTGGTGACTTCCTATATCAATAGTGTAAGTAAGTAAAGTAGGGAAGAAATGAATTCACCCCTCCCCCAATAAGCTCCCCCATCTTTCTTGAGATCAAATATTCATCAGACCTTCTTTGCATGTTTAAATATTTACTGAATATTCATCAGATTTTACATATCCAGATAGTTGACGGCCCATGATAGCTGTCGTCACCATTTGATACCTATCCTTGGATAGTAATTAGGATTGCCAACCTCCAGGTGGATTATAGTGCCAAATCCCCCCCCCAATGGTTCTTCACCAACTTATAAATTCTTTTTTCAGTATACAATTTCCTGGAAGCAATTCAAACGCTGTCAACAGCAACGGACCATGCATATGACACCTCGTTTCATGTACACCTTTATCAAAGTGGGTAGCATTGAAATACAAAGTTAACTCATTTGGCAAACACTCTAGACATGAGTCTAGACTGATCTCTTGGCCTGGAGAGCCACTGCAATTCTGGGACACCTCCAGGCCATGCCTGGAGACTGTAGGGATGCCAACCTCCAGGTGGGACCTGGGCACCCCCTGAAATTGCAGCTCGTCTTCAGACTACAGAGATCAGTTCCCCTGGAGAAAATGGATGCTTTGGAGGGTGGACTTTGTTGGCACTGTAGCCCCACTGAGCTCCCTGTCCTCCCCAGGCCCCACCTGAAGACCCAGTGGCAGATTAACCATTAAGCAGACTAAGCACGTGCCTTAGGGCACCAGGGCCAAAGGGGGCACCACAGAGTTGGGAATATGAATATTGGAACTTTGATACATTTAACTTGTGAAATATTAAAGTAGATGTTGCATTGCATTTTTGGAGAACTTTAGGTAGCCAAAGCTTGGCTTAGTTTGTAGAGTATATTGTGTTATCATATGAATAAATTTTTGTCTTGCTGCAATCTGCATCGTATATCTGGTCAGACAGGTCAATGCCTAAAATGGATGGGGTCAGTGTGGGGGGCACCAAGATGGGTCAGTGCTGCTGAGGGCACCAGGGAGCCTTCACCCGCCCCTGTTGGTACCGATTTATGGAGAACGGCCTCACCATCCCCAGGGACTTGGCATGGCTTTCCCCTGCTAGTCAAGAAAAAGCGGATGCATCGTTGGCGTAGGCCCCTGCTGCTGATTCTGCCCCGGGGAGTCGAGATCCAAAACACAAGTGGGATTTGCTGGGAGCTTTGCCTTCCACACGCCTCAGTCTCCACTCTTGGCGGGGCTTCCCTGGACGCCTTTGGTGGGCTGGCAGGGTTTTCCTTCGCCCGAAAGAAAGACGCCACACACATTTGCTGCCACCACCCCTGCTGACCCAGCATCACCTGGGGGGGGTCTGGCAGACAAGGCGAAAGACGTGGGGAGGGCTTGTTTCACTGCTGGCGGCCGCCGAATCGACCTGCCCCGGCCCTGGTGTTTTTACAGTGGTGATAAAAGCTGTTGTGAGTGGTTGTTGTCGTTTCCCCCGCCAAAAAAGGGCCTTGTCAGAATGAGAAGACTTAATTAGGCATCTGGGGGAATTGCAGGGAAGGGGGGTATAATTATTCCCCATCAGCAGAGATCTCCCCCCTTTCCTCTGCTTTCTCATCCCCTCAATTAACTGGGTCCGGCTGGAGGAATAAAACCCAAGCTAGCTATTACTGGGACCGGAGACTGAAGACGAGGAAGGAAGGGGGGGGCGGTCTGAAACGATGCCCGTCGCACAAATGACACACGGAGGCGTGCTCGGTCGGCCTTCTGCAAACAAAAGCGGGAAGGACAGACCCAAACAGGTCTGCTTGTAATTGCAGGGCTCAGCCGTGTGTTGAAAGGCCGGGGACTCAAAGGAAGTGTTCGCTGAAGCCCGCAGTTCCAAGGGAGAGAGAGGGGAGGGGATGTGGCATAGGCTCCGTCTCAGCCTGGGATCCGAGTTCAAGTTCAGGCTGCTGCGCTAGGGTTGCCAGCTCCAGTTTGGGAAAATCCTGGAGATGTAAGGAGGGCCAGGGCAAGGAGTCTCATTGAACAAATGTGTGTCATTTGTCTTACGGGTTTTAGGGAACATCTGCTCCTCAGATTCTCTTTTTGCTCGCTCTGTCACCAACTGTATGGCTGCAAGAGTTGGACTATAAGGAAGGCCGAGCGCGAAGAATAGATTCTTTTGAACTATGGTGCTGGAGAAGACTCTTGAGAGACCCTTGGACTGCAAGGAGATCAAATCAGTCCTAAAAGAAATCAACCCTGACTGTTCCCTGGAAGGCCAGATCCTGAAGTTGAAGCTCAAATACTTTGTCCACCAAATGAGAAGGGAGCATTCACTGGAGAAGACCCTGGCACTGGGAAAGATTGAAGGTCAAAGAAGAAGGAGATGGCAAAGGATGAGACGGTCAGACAGTGTCATCGATGCAACGAACATGAAATTGAGCAAACTTCAGAGGACAGTGGAAGACAGGAGGGCCTGGCGTGATCTGGTCCGTGGGCTCGCGAAGAGTCAGACTCGACTGTGCGACTGAACAACAACAAAATCTCCAACTGACGTTTGTTTTGCCAGAACCTGTGGTCCTTCCTGTTCATCTCATCTGCACAAGCCGCAGATACAAAACCTTTTTGCATTTTCTGCCTCCCTTTACTTGGGTTGTGTTGTGTAGTGGGATTGAATCACCCCTGATTGAATCGTTCCTAGAGACTGGCTTAGCTTGGAGCACAAGAACAATAGCCGACCAGGACTCTGGAATAAACCCAATCAAATAGTAATGTTTTGTAAACAGCCTATCACGGGGAGTATGTGTGGGGTGGGGTGTTTTGCATGCATATAAGCAGGGCTCCGGCCCTGCTAGAGTTGTCTTAGAGTTAAGCTGAAATCACTAATCACTATATGCATCTCAAACCCAGCGTATTTCAGGTTGTTAACCCCACAAGCATCTTTTTAGACTTGGTGGTACCTGTCGTGTCTTGGGGTATACAGTCTATCTGGGCTTCAGTAGGTGTTGTTCTAAAACAGTTTCCAGGCGTCCTGGAGGGATTTGACTTGAATGCTCCCTTTTAACTTACTTCTAACTGTTCCCCTCATTTTTGTAAAGTTCCCTCTTTTGAAATCAAACATTATAGTTTTGGACTTTAGAGGCAACTGTCGGTTGAGATGAGACAAACTCCTTTCCCTTCCCCTCCTCACAACAGACACCCTGTGAGGTGGGTGTGGTTGAGAAAACTCTTTCAAGGACTGCTCATGAGAGAACAGCTCTGAGATAACTTGTGATTGACCCAAGGTCACACCAGCAGCTGCATGTGGTGGAAGTAGGTGGAGGAAGTAGGGACAGAAAGGCCATCACACAGGGGCTCTTCATTTCCTTCCTTCCTCCCTCCCTCCCTTCCCTCCCTTCCTTTTTGTTGTCAAGTTGCAGCTGACTTATGGTAACGCCGCAGGGTTTTCAAGGAAAGAGAGAAACAGAGGTGGGTTTGCCATTCCCTGCCTCTGCATAGCAGCCCTGGACTTCCCTGGTGGTCTCCTGTTACGTATTAAGATGGCTGCGACCACGTGTGCCTGGCCATGCGGTCGTACGGACCTACGGACCTTCAGTCTTAGAACAATGGGCACCCCGGATCCTAGGCACGGACCAATAGGAACGCCAGGATCCTGCAGGGAACCTATAGTTTCTGGGGCCATGTAAATAGAACCTATCACGGGAGTTGGGGGTGTGTTGGGTGTGTGTGCCAACTAGAATATAAGCCGGCTGGGGGCCGGCTATTTTTATCTTCGCTCTGATGTGTAACTAAATAACTCGAGCTGATTTCGCTATGCCAAGTCTCTGACCTCAGTCCATTTCATCTCCCATCCAAGTACCAACCAGGGCTGCCCCGGCTTAGCTTCCGAAATCTGAGTTGATCGGGCCAGCCTGGGTCAGAGCAAGAGATTCCGAGGTGGTTTGCCGTTCCCTGCCTCTGCGTAGCAACCTTGGACTTTCTTGCTGGTCCCCTGTGCAAGTCGTAACCAGGTCTGGGCTAAGCATTATCAACACAGCGAAAAGGAGAGGCACTGATGGTTGGTTGCAACAAAGTCAACCGGAAGGTTTTTGATTGCCTCCAGAAAAAGAGCCCAGTTTGGTGTAGTGGTTAAGTGCGCGGACTCTAATCTGGGAGAACCGGGTTTGATTCCCCACTCCTCCACTTGCACCTACTGGTGTGACCTTGGGTCAGTCACAAGCTCTGGCACAGCTGTTCTCTCAAGGACAGTTTCTGTCAGAAGTTCTCTCAGCCCTGCCTACCTCACAGGGTGTTTGTTGTGGGGAGGGGAAGGGAAAGGAGTTTGGAAGCCGCTCTGAGACTCCTTTGGGTAGTGAAGGGCGGGGTATAAATCCAATCTCTTCTTCTAGCGTTCAAATAGGCTTGCATAGCTGGGTGGGGTTATTCTGGAGCTTGGGAGGAATGAGGTAGAAGGCCTTTGCCCCTTCTGATGCCTCTCCGTCCACACGCCCTCCGTGACCCATCCTGGTGTATGGGTGGCTTCTCACGGAGAGGGTCCCAGCTGCTGAGTCCCACAGGCTGCGACGGCACACCCAGAGGAGGGCCGACATGAAGACTGGGATGTCGGAGCAAGATGCTTTGTAGGGAATCGTACCCTAGAATATGAGAGGCCTCCTGCTGGATCATACCCAAAGGTCTGTCCAGCCCATCGCACCGTTTCCAGCTTCTGTTGTTGTTCAGTCACACAGTCAAGTCCGACTCTCCACGACCCCAAGGACCACATCATGCCTGGCCCCCCTGTCCTCCACCGCCCTCCGGAGTCTGCCCAACTTCATGTTCATTGCACTCTCCATGTCTAACCGTAGACCCCACTAGAACTTTGTGCTCAAGGTTCAGGGGGAAGGCAAGACATATGCAGGACGCTTGATTCGAACAGAATGCTGCTTTCACACACACCCCCCAGCAGCACCGTGCAAGGCACTCCTCGTCTCCCCTTCAGTGCCCCTGCTAGTAGGCAATCGTTTTCTGCTGCTCGTCACCAGCCACAGTCATTCTAAGGTACACTGCCTCTGGACGTGGAGGGTTCATACAGCTATCGAGGCTGAGGCCCTGATCTGTATGGCTCAGTCTAGCCTGGTCTCATCAGATCTCGGAAGCTAAGCAGGGTCGGCCCTGGTTAGTGTTTAAGATGGGAGACCACCAAGGAAGCCCAGGGTTCGCTACGCAGAGGCAGGCGATGGCCAGACACCACTGTTCGGTCTCTTGCCTTGAAAACCCCATTTAATGCTGTTGTACATCAGCTGCAACACAAGGGCGCCTCCCCACCACCACCACAAAAGTTCATCAGTGCCGGTCAACTATTCTTCCCCCCCACATTAGGGGTGTGTGGCCTAACATGCAAAGGAGTTCCTGCTCCAAAAAAAGCCCTGGGTTTTGACAACAAACAAGGTAAACAGAATAAGAAGCAAAAGGTGGGTGTGGCTGGATGACCACACTCCTGGTAACATGGGGGTGTGGCCTAATATGCTAATGAGCTGTGCTGTCAGGGGTGTGGCCTAATATTAGCATGAGTTCCTGCTGGGCTTTTTCTACAAAAAAAGCCCTGCATATAGACATTGATTGACTTAATAACAACTGAATATTCGTAAGGGAAAGGGAAAAAACCTTGAGCAAGGGCGGGGACATGAATCCAATTGAATGATAGTGAAATTAGTAACATTGGCCCCGGTCACACGGGCCAGATAACGCAGGGGGGAGGCGTGGCTGTTCGCCCCGGAGCAAAATAAAGCATGGTAGCCCGATGACACGGTCCCCTGAGTTGCCACACTTCGGCTGTTAGCTGCCGAACACACAGCAATGCTGAAGCCCTGCAAAGAAGCGGCACGGCGCAATCACACAAGCAGCGCTGCTTTCGGTTTCTTGTTTGTGTGCATGCGCCGTTCCGGGGGGGTGGTGCTCCTGTCAGTTTCTTGTTTGTGCGCATGCACAGTTTGGCGTTGGTGCGCATCCTATGGAGACTTACAACATCCGGTTTGTGACGGGACATGGGCGGGGCACCGGATACCATGGGATACTAGAGCTCCGCGATCAGATGCCCGCCTTTGCCCCGCGTTTACCGGATACTAGTGCACTTTCCTAGGTACTTTTTAACTCCACATCTTTGGCGGGACGCCACGGGTTGGCCACGGGAGCACTATGCTTCCCAGATGATGCGGTGTGATCACGCCCCGAAACTGCGCCTGACATTTGTGCCTTCCGCGCAGCAAATTCTCCATCTGACCATTATTAAACAAACAACAAAGGCCAGCCAAAGAGCGGCCCATCCAGTTTGGTTTCAAGGCAGGTAAAAAAAAGAAGAAATAACCACTAATTAAAATGTCACTGGAAAACCAGGCCTCTTGGGAAAAGAATTTTGTCAGACTTCTTAAGAAACTTCATTAAATCGGAACCACCCCTTGCATTGCCCCATCCTGCAATATTCCAAGAAATAAATTGGATTGTCTGTCTCTGAGAACACCCCTGGGGGCTGTTAGATGAAGTTAATTTAAAGAGGATTCCTGCGATTTGTTTACTATGCCGTCTGGCCAGCATCAGAGAGAATAAGAGGAGATAGCCTCATTGCCAGTTTATAAGCAGTCCAAAATCGGGGACTTCTTTCTCCCTCCTGGAGGCGCAGGCAGCCATTCGAAGAACTGTCCCTTTACCTCTGCAATGGATACATCAAATCGGTTTTCCCTGCTTGAGTCCAGCTGTGAGGAAGGTGAGCACTCCTGGGCTGAGGGCTCAGCACTGAAGGAGGGGGTGCGGCAACCGGCTACAGGTTTCACTACCGAAGTTAATGGAATGCCTACAGTGAGCTCCTTGCTACCCTTAATTGCAAGAACTGTGAAATGCCATCAGCAGTAACACAGGCCAGGTCTGAGCCAGGCGGACCTTGCAAGGTGGCCGGCACTGCAGGGTCCATTTCCCTGGGCTTGCTCCTGCCTAGTTGAGCCTGGGTTCGGTTTAGGGTCCGTGCCCTCAGAACCAAAATAACTGGCCACCTTCTGGGCACAGAAAACTTTTCCATGCAGAGGGGCAGGTCCTGCGCGACACAGGCTTAGAGGTGAAATACTGACTAGCCCAAAGCGCCTCACTTGTTGCTAGGATACCGTCAGGCCTAAGTGATGACAAGCCAGCCCAGCAACGGAGGCACCCGGGAAGACTCATCCTTGCCACACTCCATTCTTATCTCCTCAAGTGGCGTTGTCTTGCTTTCGCTAGCACTGGGATGCCAAGAAGGCGGCCAGGAGAACCCAGCCAGATTCAACTGGCTGGGCACACTTTCGTAATAAATGTCATGTTGCGCTGTGAGTTTGAACCAATGGATTAATGCCAACACGACCTTTCGCTCTCGCGATGATTTTACCTGTACCATGGAACCAAGAGCTTTGTATGTGCACCAACACACGCTTCGCATGCCAGCAGTGCTCCCTCTAAGCTTTGGAGTTTTGTGAGCAAAAATTCAACTTTAAGAACATAAGAACATAAGAGAAGCCAATGTCGAATCAGGCCAATGGCCCATCTAGTCCAACACTCTGTGTCACACAGCGGCCAAAATATACCAGGTGCCATCAGGAGGTCCAGCAGTGGGGCCAGGACACTAGACGCCCTCCCACTGCTGCCCCCTCCAGCACCAAGAATAGAGTGCATCACCTGCCCCAGACTGAGAGTTCCCGTCTATACCCTGTGGCTAAGAGCCACTGGTGGACTTCTGCTCCAGATGTTTATCTAATTCCCTCTTGAAACTGCCCATGCTTGGAGCTGCCACCACCTCCTGTGGCAGTGAATTCCATAAACTTTGTGGGCTCCTGGCACTGAAATTGTGAGCAAGCGATTTGGCTATTGCACGAATTTAGCCTGGGAAAAAGAAGGCTCAGAGAGGACATGATTGCGGTCCTCAAGTATTTGAAGGGCTGTCAGGTAGAAGCTGTAGCAGATCTCTTCTCTCTTGCTCTGGATTGCAAGACTCAGATCGAATGGGTGGAAATTACAAGGGAGTCGTTACCGGCTGAATATCAGGAGAAACTTCCTAACTGTCAGAGTAGTTGAGCAGTGGAGCAGTCTGCCTCGGGAGGTGATGGATGCTCCTTCGCTATGTTTTCAAGCGGAGGCTGGATGACCATCTTTCGGGTATGTTATAGGGCTATCTTTCGGCTGTGCTCCTGCAGAGTGCAGGGGGTTGGACTAGATGACCTCCAAGGTCCCTTCCAACTCTAACATTCTATGGTTCTATGATTCTCATGAAATTAGTTTGTTCCAGAGCCATCCTTCCTGAGCTAAGATAAAAATGTGTGAGCTGGAGGCTAAAAGACTTTGAGCAGGTTACACTAACTCATCTTAGAGGGAACACTGGAATAGAGAGAACACTGACACCCGGTAGGGGTCAGAGCAGCCTGATTAGCAGGCTTTGGCTTGGTTGTGCTCCGCGTTTATTGCAATAAATTCTATTTTTCCTCCTCCTCTTCTGGATTGTGACTAAATGTTTGTTTTTGGCACACAAACATTTGGGCCACACATTTGTGGTATGGCGGTGTTTGGTGCAGTGGTTAAGGGCGCAGTTTGGTGTAGTGGTGAAGTGCGCAGACTCTAATCTGGGAGAACCCAGTTTGATTCCCCACTCCTCCATGTGCAGCTGCTGGATGACCTTGGGCAAACCATGGTTCTGTCAGAGCTGTCCTTGAAAAAGAGCAGTGTATGCGGGTTATCAGAGCTCTCTCAGCTCCGTCTTCTACCTCCCAGGGTGTCTGTTGTGGGGAGGGGAAGGGAAAGGAGTTTGTCAGGCCGCTCTGAGACTCCTTTGGGTAGTGAAGGGTGGGGTATAAATCCAATCTCTTCCTCTTCTTCTACCTTACAGGGTGTCTGTTGTGGGGAGGGGAGGGGAAGGGAAAGGAGTTTGTAAGTCTGCTCTGAGACTCCTTGGGGTAGTGAAGGGCAGGATATAAATCCAATCTACTCCTTCTCCTCTTCTTCTTCTCCTCTCCTCCTCCTTCTCCTCCTCCTCCTCTTGTTCTTCTTCCTCCTCTTCCTCCTCCTCCTCTTCTCCTTCTCCTCTTCCTCCTCCTCCTCTTCCTCTTCTCCTTCTCCTCTTCCTCCTCCTCCTCTTCTTCTTCTCCGTCTTCTTCTTGTAGAACAATCTCAACAACCAGTTCCACCACAGGGAAAGGTTAACAAAGCAGGATTTCCCCACATCCCTCTCCCTTCGGGTTGCCAACTTTTGATAGGGAATGTCCTGGAGATTTGGGGGTGGAGCTTGTGGAGGTCAGGGTTCAGGGAGGCAACGGACCTCAGTGGGGTATAACGCCATAATGTCCACTTTCCAAAGCGGGCATTTTCTCCAGGGGAGTTGATCTCTGTCGTCTGGAGTTCGGTTGTAATTCTGGGAGATTTCCAGGCTCCACCTGGAGGCTGGCAAGCCTGCCCTCTCCCTGCAGCCCACTGATCCCCCCGAAATGCCACTCCTGGAGACCCCCAGGAACAGCAGGAGGGGCTAACTGGAGGTCTGCGATTGAGGAGGGAGAATCAGCAAAGACCCCCCTCCCCTGCTGCGGGTGCAAATTGTCATCGATATCCAACTGATGGATCCTCACCCTTGAATATGCGTGTCTTGTGCTACATCTGCATACGTGAGCTCAGGGGCAGTCCCACACGCATTCTTACACGCAGGGCTCTTTCTGTAGCAGGGACTCCTTTGCATATTAGGTGACACCCCCTAATATAGCCAATCCCCCAAGAGCTTACAGAGCTCTTCTTACAGGGGCTACTGTAAGCTCTGGGAGGATTGGCTACATTAGAGGGGGTGTTGCCTAATATGCAAAGCAGTTCCTGCTACAAAAAGAGCCCTGAGACACACCCCGAATGAAGCCAATCCTCCCAGAGCTTACAGTAGCCCCTGTAAGAAGAGCTCTGTAAGCTCTTGGGGGATTGGCTACATTAGGGGGTGTGTTGCCTGATATGCAAACATAAGAACATAAGAGAAGCCAATGTTGGATCAGGCCAATGGCCCCTCCAGTCCAAAGCTCTGTGTCACACAGCGGCCAGAAATACCAGGGGCCATCAGGAGGTCCAGCAGTGGGGCCAGGACACTAGAAGCCCCCCCACTGCTGCCCCCCCAGCATGAAGGAGTTCCTGCTACAAAAAGAGCCCGGAGACACACCCTGAATGTAGCCAATCCTCTGAGAGCTTACAGTATCCCCTGTAAGAAGAGCTCTGTAAGCTCTTGGAGGATTGGCTACATTAGGGGTGTGTGTCGCCTAATATGCAAAGGAGTCCCTGCTACAAAAAGAGCCCTGCATGGTAATGTGTTCTGTGTGGGTGTTAGGTAGTGGGACTGAAACATTGCAGGACTGTGCTGCCAAAGACAGGGTGAGCTTGGGGCCAGAGGACAACAGACCAACAGGATTCTCATCTCATCCTCTTATTCTGGCAGTAACCAATCAAGGTGCAATGTTATGTAAATACAGGGCTCTTTTTGTTGCAGGGACTCCTTTGCATATTAGGTGACACACCCCTAATGTAGCCAATCCTCCAAGAGCTTACAGAGCTCTTCTTACAGGGGGCTACTGTAAGCTCTTGGAGGATTGGCTACATTTGGGGCGTGTCGCCTAATATGCAAAGGAGTTCCTGCTACAAAAAGAGCCCTGTTAAATAGCCTATTGCTGGGAGTAGGGTTTGTTTGGGGTGTGGCCATTGCAGGCAATATAAGTGAGCCGAGGGTCTGGTCTGCAGCCTTGTTCTTGCTGAAATCACTGAATAAAGTAGAGCTGATCACTAAACCGGGAGTCTGTTTATCCATGGAACCAGGGCTATTTTTGGGCAGGAACGCACAGGAACGGAGTTCCGGCTGGCTCCCAAGTTGGCCACGCCCAGCAGGAACTCATTAGCATAAGAGGCCACACCCAACAGCAGAAACTCATTCGGATTGGCTACATGAGGGGTGTGTGGCCTGACATGCAAAGGAGTTCCTGCTACAAAAAAAAAAGCCCTGGGTTTTGACAACAAACAAGGTCAACAGAATAAGAAGTAAAAGGTGGGTGTGGCTGGACGGCCACACTTCTGGTAACATGGGGGCGTGGCTTAATATGCTAATGAGCTGTGCTGTCAGGGTGTGGCCTAATACGCTAATGAGTTCTGCTGTTGGGTCTGGCCAATTATGCTAATGAGTTCCTGCTGGGCTTTTTCTACAAAAGAAGCCCTGCATGGAACCCACTATTTAACAGTGGGACTTCTGTCATGGCCAAGACAATCCTCTCATGTGCACTTGCAGGCGCACGCTGGTGTAACACAAAATGTCGCTCAATCGTCTCTCTTGCTCGTGGCGATGAATTATGAATTGCTATTACTCCGATTAATTTTTAACCCACCTGTCTTCGTGGTGAGGCTATAAATTAAACAGGCCTCTCCGGCGCCATCGTCCCAGAATTGCTGTACACCGGCGTTTTATCTGTTCCTGAATCTCTGTCCTAGCCGTAGATGGCTCTGCTCTGCAGCCTCATTCCAGAATTGGGAATGTGCCAAGCTGAAGCACGTTTTTTACGCCTTGCCTCTGTGACAGATGGAACCCTTTCCTTTTGAAAGAACACCCCCTCCCGCTGCAAGATCCCTACTGGTTCCCCTTGGGCACTGCTTGATCCCTCTCTCTCTCTCTCTCTCTCTCTCTCTCTCGGTGAAGTCACATGCAGTGTTCCCTCTAAGCTGAGTCAGTGTGAGCTAGCTCACGGTTTTTTAGCCTCCGGCTCACACATTTTTGCCTTAGCTCAGGAAGGGATGGCTCCAGAGCAAACTAATTTATTCAGTTGCCAAATGGCTCTCTCACAGCTTTAATGCCAGTAGCTCAGGAAGCAGAATTTTTGCTCACAAGACTCCACAGCTCAGAGGGAGCTTTGGTCACATGATACGATTGGCCTCGACGTCAACAGCTGAGAAGCAAGACGGAGGTGACCCATAAATTGCCCCAAGTTCACATACATAAAATAAAATTGGTGGTGGAAAGGGAAGTCAAGTTGCAACCGACTTATGGCCTCCTCTGAATGAGTTTTCATGGCAAGAGACGTCTGGGGGTGGCTTCCCACTGCCTGCCTCTGCGTAGCCAGCCTGGACTTCCTCAGTGACCTTCCGTCCGAGTGCTAACCGGGGCTGGCCCTGCTTAGAGGCTGAGATCAGAGTAGCCTGGGACACACAAACCAGGGCCAAAGACAGACAGAGGTGGGTTGGCCATCACCAGCCTCTGCGTAGCGACCCTGGACTTCTTTGGTGGTCTCCCATGCAAATGCTAACCAGGGTTGACCTGACTTCACTTCTGAGATCTGGCAAGATCAGGCTGGCCTCAACTCTCCAGATCAGGGCCAAATGAAATTATCTTCCCTCCAAATGGAAACCCGGAGTTATCAAAAGAAACTGGTAGCAAATACAAGACAGGAAAATCACGCTATTCCTTTGCACGCTGCTCAGTTAACCCTTGGGATTCTTGGTCTGAAGCAATAGAACAAAGTTAGAGTCCAGTCAGGCACCTTTAAGACCGACAAAGTTTAATTCTCGGGATCAGCTATACAGAACCATATAGAATCATATAGAACCATAGAATCATAGAATGTTAGAACTGGAAGGGACCTTGCAGGTCACCTAGTCCTGCACTCTGCACGAGCATAGCTGAAAGATAGCCCTACACCATACCCGAGAGAAGGGCAACTAGAATGATAAAAGGGTTGGAACACTTCCCCTATGAAGAAAGGTTAAAGCGCTTGGGGCTCTTTAGCTTGGAGAAACGACAGCTGAGGGGTGACATGATCGAGGTTTATAAGATTATGCATGGGATGGAGCAGGTTGAGAAAGAAGTCCTTTTCTCCCTTTCTCACAATACAAGAACTTGTGGGCACTCCATGAAATTGCTGAGCAGTCGGGTTAGAACAGATAAAAGGAAGTCCTTCTTCACCCAAAGAGTGATTAATATATGGAATTCACTGCCACAGGAGGTGGTGACAGCTACAAGCATGGACAGTTTCAAGAGGGAATTAGATAAGCATATGGAAGCAGAAGTCCATCAGTGGCTATTAGCCACAAGGTATAGATGGGAACTCTCAGTCTGGGGCAGGTGATGCACTCTATTCTTGGTGCTGGAGGGGGCAGCAGTGGGAGGGCTTCTAGTGTCCTGGCCCCACAGCTGGACCTCCTGATGGCACCTGATATTTTTGGCCGCTGTGTGACAGAGTGTTGGACTAGATGGGCCATTGGCCTGATTCAACATTGACTTCTCTTATGTTCTTATGTTCTTATGTCCAGCCTCTGCTTGGAAACATCCAGGGAAGGAGCACCCACCACCTCCCGAGGCAGTCTGTTCCACTGCTCAACCACTCACACAGTCAGGAAGTTTCTCCTGATATTAAGCCGATAACGACTCCCTTGTAATTTCCACCCATTAGACCTAGTCTTGCAATCTGGAGCAAGAGAGAATAGATCTGCTCCGTCTTCTACATGACAGCCCTTCAAATACTTGAAGACTGCCATCGTGTCCCCTCTAAGCCTTCTCTTTCCCAGGCTAAACACACCCAACTCTTTCAGCCTTTCCTCGTAAGACTTGGATTCCAACCCTCTCACCATCCTGGTCGCCCTCTTCTGGACTGTACTGATAGCTTATATCCAGAATTAAACTTTGTCAGACTTAAAGGTGCCACTGGACTCGAACTTTGTTCCCTTGGGATTCACCGCAACTGAAAACGAGGAAGATCACCAGCACAGATGGATTTTTGAAGAACCCAGGAGATGAGCACTGGTTCCAGTGTGCTGTCGGGCCATTGAAAGCTTCACCGGGCCCTGCAGGGATTTGGTTCTGACAGCCTGTTAGGGACCTTTACTGGGCCTTTTGGTTCTGCCAATCAATGACCCAGGCACAGGGGAAAGGCAGCAAGCGTCCCCCTTCCCCATCAATGCCCACGGTCTCCCAAAGGAGAGCAGCCCTCTTCCATGCACCCTCTTCCGCCCTTACCTGCGTCTCGGAGAGGTTCAGCTGCCGGGCTAGCTCCGTTCTTTCCCGGCCCACGACGTACTGGCAGCGCTGGAATTCCAGCTCCAACCGGTAGAGCTGCTCGGCGGTGAAAGAGGTCCGGGTCCTCTTGGGCCGATCGAGGTCCAAACCTTTGGGAAGGACAATCTCCCGGATGGTCCCTTTGGCATCTAGGGGCAACCACAGAGACAGAGACTTGAGGGGGATGCCAACATCCAGCCAACACCCAGACCTTCACTCGGAATCGCAGAGCAGCTTACAAACTCCTTTCCCTAGGGCTTTTTTTTTGTAGAAAAAGCCCAGCAGGAACTCATTAGCATAGTAGGACACCCAACAGCAGAAATTTATTAGCATATTAGGCCACACCCCGACAGCCCAGCTCATTAGGCCACACCCCCATGTCATATAGCCACACCCACCTTTTGCTTCTTATTCTGTTTACCTTGTTTATGGCCCAGGGCTTTTTGGTAGCAGGAACTCCTTTGCTTGTTAGGCCACACACCCCTAATGTGGCCAATCCTAATCAGTTTCTGCTGTTGGGTGTGGCCTATTATACTAATGAGTTCCTGCTGGGCGTGGCCAACTCAGGAGTCAGCCAGAACTCCGTTCCTGTGTGTTCCTGCCCCAAAATAGCCCTGCCTTTCCCGTCCCCTCCCCACAACAGACACCCCGCAGTGTTCCCTCTAAGCTGAGTTAGTGTGAGCTAGCTCACAGTTTTTTAGTCTCCGGCGCACACATTTTTGCCTTAGCTCTGGAAGGAGGGCTCCAGAGCAAACTAATTTACACAGTAGCCAAACTGATCGCTCACAACTTTAATGCCAGTAGCTCACAAATGAGAATTTTTGCTCACAAGACTCCACAGCTTAGAGGGAACACATGTGGGGCTGAGAGAGCTCTTTCCAGAACTGTCCTTGAGAGAACAGCTCTGACAGAACTGTGGCTTGCCCAAGGTCATCCAGCAGCTGCAAGTGGAGGAGTGGGGAATCCAACCCGGTTCTTCCAGATTAGAGTCCGCGCACTTAAGCCACTACACCAAACTGGCTTTTGCTTCCCATTCCATCAAGGCCCGCCTCAGAATTTATTCAGCTGTGATCTACAACTGGGCAGAGGAATCCCTGGAATTCTTGCAAAAGAATCCTATCAATTGCATTTTTGATTCTAAGAACGTACGAAGAGGCACGGTGGATCAAAGGACCATCAAGTCCAGCACTCTGTCCACACAGGGGCCAGCCAGCTGCCTCTAGGAAGGCCACAGGCGGGACAACTGCAACAGCATCCTCCAGCCCCCTGTTCCCAAGTTCAATCCCCGGCATCTCCAGTTAAAAGGCCCAGGCAGCAGGTGATGTGAAAGACCTCCACCTGAGACCCTGGAGAGCTGCAACCAGAGTTTGTAGGCAACGATGACCGTGATTAACCAAGGATCTGATTCAGTATTAGCCCATATTATGTACAGCTGTAATGTAGAATTGCCTCACATCACAAGGGAAAGACAGAACACCAGAATTTGAATAAACAAAGAAGTGTTTCAAACACCCAATGGGCCATGTCATCATATCCCTCTATCTAATTTGTAATGAGGCTGCAAGAACCCTCTTTGATGCTTGGTATTGACCCTGAAACCAAAGCCTGCTTTACAATGAATTATTATTTCAACAATTTTTAACTGCATCTCCAGTCAGACTGAAGAAAAGAAGAAGAGAAGAAGAGATTGGATTTGTACCCCGCCGCCCTTAACTACCCAAAGGAGTCTCAGAGCACCTCGCAATCTCCTTTCCCTTCCCCTCCCCACAACAGATACCCTGGGAGGCAGGTGGAACTGAGAGAGCTCTTTCGACAACTGCTCGTTCAAGGACAGCTCTGGGAGAACTTGTAACTGACCCAAGGTCACACCAGCAGCTGTGTGGGGAGGAGGAGTGGGGAATCAAGCCCAGTTCTCCCAGATTAGAGTCCGCGCTCCTAACCACTACACCAAACTAGCTCTCACACAGAACTGGGTTTGATTCCCCACTCCTGAACACATACAGAGTTCTCACCCCCAAGCCACAGTGCCAAGGTTGCTAGAATGCAGGATGTCAATGCAAGCATGAGCCCCCACCCCTCTCACGCACGACAAAGGTGGGCATTTCTCTCTGTGTCAAGTAAAGTCAAGTTGCCTCTGTCTTATGTCGACCTGAGTTATGGTGACCCGATGAATTAATGGCCTCCAAAGCATCCTCTCGTTAGCAGCCTTGCTCAGGTCTTGCAAAGTGAGTCCATCCGTCACACAAAATAACCCCAGCCTGGCCTTTCCTCTTATGCGTTCAAGGAAAAAAAATTCACCCAGGAGTCTCTTGCACATTGCTATATCTCATCATGCAAAGTTGATGTGGGGAAACCAGCATGGGTTTTCTGAAAAGATTTCAGCCTAACCTCAGCCAGGGCTTCAGGTGCTCTTCTCTAATTTGGAAGGGAGCGGCCCCACCTGGATTGAAGGCCGACCGGACAGAGGCTTTCCTATGGCAAAGAGAAGCCAGGTGTGCTGGGTGTGAGACCTCTCCTGTAAGGTGAAGAGACACCTAGTGGCTGATGCCACACAATGCAGCTCTGTTGTGGTCAAATGGGTGAGAAATCCTTTATAGGACAAGACGGGGA
This sequence comes from Gekko gecko, assembly GCA_029375565.1. Classification (NCBI taxonomy): domain Eukaryota; kingdom Metazoa; phylum Chordata; class Lepidosauria; order Squamata; family Gekkonidae; genus Gekko; species Gekko gecko. The sequence goes on along the minus strand of JAPDNY010000010.1, from coordinate 125,334,075 downwards.
GGTTTTCACACAAGTGCTCTGGCAGCCTGACCTGCATAAAATTTACCAGCAAATAAAGGTCGGTGGCCCAGACTTTATGCACTTCCCACAGATTTATAGCTCAGTGACCAAGAGGACAGCTAGGATCCTGCCAAATCAGAACAGACTGATTTAAAAATAATAACCTTTGTGGTGCATTTAGGGTTGGTGACGAATCCAGGGGAACATTCTGCAATGCAAAATTCATTTATAAAATATTTGCACAAATTCCAACAGGAGAAAGGCAAGTCCAGGGACACCCGACTGACCAACATGATGTTTTTACAGAGGTTTTAATGATGGCATGATGTTTAATTTATGTTTAATTTGTTGTTTATATGTATTGTTGTAACCCACCCTGAGTCTGCTATGGGAGGGCGAGAAGTCTAATAAATAATAAATAAACGAATAAATAAACAATAGCATCACGATGGATCCATTATGATCTAATTCCTTAAGGTGGTATGATTGGGCTCCATAGCTCAAGCCAACACCTTTTCTGGCACCCACCAAGTGTTTTTAGGGAGTGGGTGGGCCCAGGTAGGGCTTTTGCTGGAAGAGGAGGAAGAGGAGGAGAGTTAGATTTATACCCTGGCCTTCACTACCCAGAAGAGTCTCAGAGTGGCTGACAATCTCCTTTCCCTTCCCCTCCCCACAACAGACACCCTGTGAGGGAAGTGGGGCTGAGAGAGCTCTGACTGAGAACTGCTTGTGAGAGAACAGCTCTGAAAGAATTTGTGACTGACCCAAAGTCACTCCAGCAGCTGCATGTGGAGGAGTGGGGAACCAAACCCCGTTTTCCAGATTAGAGTATGCGCTCCTAACCACTACACCAAACTGGTTCCTGCTCCCAAACTGGCTTCCACCAAACTGGAAAGAAGGAGAAGAAGAAGAAGGAGAAGAAGAAGAAGAGGAGGAGGAGATTGGATATATACCCCGCCCTTCACTCGGAGTCTCAGAGTGGCTTACAATCTCCTTCCCTTCCCCTCCCCACAACAGACACCCTGTGAGGTAGGTGGAGTCTGAGAGAGCTCTCTTGAGAACTGCCCTTGAGAGAACAGCTCTGAGAGAACTTGTGACTGACCCAATGTCACTCCAGTGGCTGCATGTGGAGAAGTGGGGAATCAAACCCAGTTTTTCAGATTAGAGTCCACCACTCTTAACCACGACACTAAAAAGGCTGCTGATTGACTACTGGAGATTTGATGGGCCGTGCAGATTTTTTTTTCAAAATGTTGTTTTGACAGCAGCTGACACCACAACCCAAGGGTCTCCACGGTGAAGGGAAGCTGTGGCAATCATTTGGTGGCTGGCTTGACCACCCGAGGCAGCCATTTTGTGGTGGCCATTTTGTGGCCCCACCCACCACGCTCTGTCCGAATTCCAAATGTGCCCCCCAGGCTCAGAAACATCGGGGGACCCCTGGTCTAATTCCTAAGAGACGTTTACTCAGAAGAAATTTCCACTGAGGTAGGCGGGAAGTCCAGAGGACTGCTACCCTGAAGGCACCACAAGACTCTTCGTCATTAAAAAAAAATACCAGTTTTAGTTTATTGTCTTAGCCATTGGCCATAACAACACAAAATAAAACAAAATACAACAAACAGTGTACATCAAAGTGGGGAAGACCCTTCAATAACTTGCAGTAAGTCCTAAACTCATTCTTATCTTTTTTGCCGCTAGTGCATGGGAGTGGCTTCAGACTGCACTGATCAAACCATGGAAGAAGTAGACGTGATTCTCTTGTATGAGAGTATTGTGGAACAGTTAAAAAAATACTGTGTGTTCCACTTTGACCTCTAGGCGTACCGCCAAGGCTTAATCTCAGTTCTTGAATGAAGCTTTCATTAATCAGGTCCCTGTCCTTCCAGGATTTTTTAAAAAAGATTTTCTTCGCTGTATCAGAGCAAAATCCAGCTAGTTCTGTTTTGTCATCAGCCCTCTGGAAACTCACAAGCCTCGTGTGTTCAGTGCCGTCAAGTCACACTCCTAACTCACGGAGACCCTTTCAATGAATGTCCTTCAAAACATCCCATCGCTGACAGCCTGGCTCAGGTCTTGCAAACTGTGGCTCCATTGACGGAGTCACTCCAACTCTGGTTGGGTCTTTCCTCTTTTCCTGCTGTGTTCCTCTTTTCCCAGCACTGTTGTGCTTCCCAGTGACTCCTGTCTTCTCACAATGTGACCAAAGTACGACAGCCTCAGTCTAGTCATTTCACCTTCCAGGGAGAATTCAGTCCTGATGTGATTCGGAATCCATTGATTTGTCTTTTGGGCACTCCACGGTATCCGTAAAACTCTCCTCCGACACCACAGTTCAAAGGAAGCAACTTTGGCCGCTGTGTGACAGAGTGTTGGACCAGATGGGCCATTGGCCTGATTCAACATTGGCTTCTCTTATGTTCTTATGTTCTTAACTTCCTTCCTGTCAGCAATCTTCCTTGTGTGACTTTGATACCCATAAATAATACTGGGAAATACTACGGCATGATTTATTGTGGCCGTAACCGTACACTTAAGAATCTTCTCCAGCTCCTTCACAAGCCTTGCATGAAGGCAACGCCCTTCTCCTGTTGCTTGTCTGAGTATCTGGTATACTGCCTCTGGAGGTGGAGGTTCCATTGAGTCACTCTGGCTAATTGCTGTTGGCCGATCGTGAAATTGGTCTCTTTTTTAAAAAAAAAAAAAAAAGGGAACGAATGGCCATCTTTAAACCTTGCAGTGATGAATTGCTCGTGCCCCAGGCTGCTAGTACAACCAAGACTTCAGAGATGGTATCTAGATTGTCGTGTTCATACATGCAGACTACACTACCAATGCTCACGGAAGTTTCCTTCACCACAGTTCTGGTAATCATCTGATCATTTTAGTTGCTCTTCTTCAGATCTATCGAATCATCTAGGACAGGAGTGTCGAACTCATTTGTTATAAGGGCCGGATCTGACATAAACGAGAGCTTGTTGGGCCGGGCCGGGCCGGGTGCGTCGTAAAATGTAATGCCAGGGAGCGGAGATATAAACTTTATAAAGGACACAAACACGAAGATTTCTTTTTTTACTTAAAATAAAAACAGGCTTAAAACAGTAGCACTCTAGCAATATTTTGCTTATTTCACAGGGTCTGATAACGGACACCTCTTGCTCTGAATTATTGCATCAAAATATCTGTGCTGTTGCAATCTTGAGGCTGCTGTTCAGGGGTGTATCTGAAAAGCTGCAAACCTACGATGATGCAGCAACAGCAGCAGCAGAACTGGAAGAAGAAGACAGCCAGTTCCACTGCGGCCTGATAGAAGCCCTCTGGGGGCCTGATCCGCCCCCTGGGCCACATGTTTGACACCCCTGACCTAGGAGGTGTGGACCCTCCCCTTTCTGCTGTGCAGGAAACTCCTTGATGAAAACTTCCGCCATGCCTTTTTCTATGGCCCACTCAGTAGCCGCACCAAGAACGGAGGGATTCTTTTGACAGATCAAGGCCATCCTTTTCTCCTAGCCACAGAGAGTTGGGTGTTTGTCTAGCACCTGGCTCTCAACGGTAGGCTGCCTCTATCCATGGAAGTTCCATTAAGGTGTCACGGCTAACAGCTGTTGGTAGACACATTCTGCGGCAGCTTGTCTGAGTCCTTCTAAAGACCATCTATGTGAGTGGCCATCACCATATCTGGTGAGGGTGAGTTCCACAGATGAGCTACGTATTTTGTGAGGAAGTGGAATTCGCTGCCAGAGGATGTAGTGATGGCCACGGGAATAAACAGCTTTAAAGGAGGATTAGATACATTCAGTCTATCGATGGCTACTTGCCGTGGTGACTAAAGGGAACCTCCACATTCAAAGGCACTAAACCTTTGAATTCCAGAGCCAGGAGGCAACATCAGGGAAGGCCTCAGCCTCTCTGTCCTGTTGCTGGCCCTGCAGAGGAACTGACTGGCCCCTGTGTGAGACAGGAGGCTGGACTAGATGAATCCTCCCTGGTCTGATCCAGCAGGGCTCTTCTGAGGTTCTTCTCAGGGGAAGGCCTCGGCCTCTCTGCCCTGTTGTTGGCCCTCCAGAGGAACTGGCTGGCCACTGTGTGAGATGGGATGCTGGACTAGATGGCCCCTCACTGGTCTGATCCAGCAGGGCTCTTCTTATGTTCTCATGAAGGTCTCGGCCTCTCTGCCCTGTTGTTGGCCCTCCAGAGGAACTGGCTGGCCCCTGTGTGAGGCAGGATGCTGGACTAGATGGAGCCTCACTGGTCTGACCCAGCAGGGTTCTTTCTGATGTTCTTCTCAAGGGAAGGCCTCGGCCTCTCTTCCCTGTTGTTGGCCCTTCAGAGGAACTGGTCGGCCCCTGTCTGAGAGAGGATACTGGACTGGATGGACTATCGGTCTGACCCAACAGGGCTCTTCTGATGTCATTAAGCACGTTGCTTTGCCTCTCCGGGATCTATAGCCGATAAGTATCTTGCCGTGCCTCGCCTAGCTACGCCCTTTGCTTAACTGCCTAATTAAGATCACAGGGAGGGGCCCCACCAAGCAAAGAAGTCCATCCGGTGGGCACATGAGAGAGGGTCTCTTTGGGGGCAGCCCCATGATTATGGAACAAACTCCCCCAGGGAGGTGCGCCTGGTCCCCTCCCTGTCAAACTCCAGGAGGCACTGGCAGGCCATTTCACTGGGGACTGCGTCTGACTCATTCCCATTTATTTATCTGTCTGTCTGTCTGTCTGTCTGTCTGTCTGTCTGTCTGTCTGTCTGTCTGTCTGTCTGTCTGTCTATCTATCTATCTATCTATCTATCTATCTATCTATCTATCTATCTATCTATCATCATCTATCTATCATCTATCTATCTATCTATCTATCTATCTATCTATCTATCTATCTATCTATCTATCTATCTATCTATCTATCTATCTATCTATCTATCTATCATCTATCTGCAGTCCTGATTGGGGATTTTAAATTAGGACGATCTTTTAGAGGGTTTTTAAAAAAATAATTGTTGTTTTATTTACATGGTAAGCCACCTCGAGGAGGGACGGTGGCACACGATAGCCCAGGGGAAGTGAAGGGAAGGCATACTTTTCCTTCTCCCCCCCCCACCAATTTGGTGTCGTGGTGAAGTGCGCGGACTCTAATCTGGGAGAACTGGGTTTGATTCCCCACTCCTCCACTCGCACCTGCTGATGTGACCTTGGGTCAGTCACAAGCTCTGGCCAAGCTGTTCTTGAAAAAGAGCCGTTTCTATCAGAGCTGTTCTCTCAGGAGCAGTCCTCAAAAGAGCTCTCTCAGCCCCACTTACCTCACCGGGTGTCTGTTGTGGGGAGGGGAAGGGAAAGGAGGCTGTAAGCTGCTCTGAGACTCCTTCGGGTAGTGAAGGGCGGGGTATAAATCCAATCTCTTCTCCTTCTTCCTTCCTTCCCCCACCTTCCCATCTATTTGCTTTCTTTGTTTCTCTCTCTCTTTCTCTTTCTTTCCACCTTTTTCATTCTTTCTTTCCATCTCTCTCTCTCTCTTAGACAAATCAATATCATTAGCAAACACATAAATATCATTATCAATACCTGTTTTTACTCCTTATTTTTGTTTGTATTTTTTGGCAGTCTCATTTGATGTTAACAAAAAAGCAAATTTGCATATTTTAAAAAATAAAAATGCGTGTGTGATATTTGTTCCTGTCTTGCGGCTCTCAAACATCTGACATTTATTCGATGTGACTCTTACATTCAGCAAGTTTGTCCACCCCTGGTATAGCACGATCTGGTTAGATTTTTTGGAAGCTTGGCTGGGAGACCACCAAGGAGGACTCTGCAGAGGAAGGCAAGGGCCGACCACCTCTGCTTCTCACTTGCCTTGAAAGCCCCTTGCTGGGGTCGCCATAAGTCTGGGAAGGGAGACCACCAAGGAAGACCCTGCAGAGGAAGGCAAGGGCCGACCACCTCTGCTTCTCCCTTGCCTTGAAAGCCCCTTGCTGCGGTCGCCATAAGTCTTGGAAGAGAGACCACCAAGGAAGACCCTGCAGAGGAAGGCGATGGCCAACCACTTCTGCTTCTCCCTGCCTTGAAAGCCCCTTGCTGGGGTTGTCATAAGTCTGGGATGGGAGACCACCAAGGAAGACTCTGCAGAGGAAGGCAATGGCCAACCACCTCTGCTTCTCCCTTGCCTTGAAAGCCCCTTGCTGGGGTCGCCATAAGTCTTGGGAGGGAGACCACCAAGGAAGACCCTGCAGAGGAAGGCGATGGCCAACCACTTCTGCTTCTCCCTGCCTTGAAAGCCCCTTGCTGGGGTTGTCATAAGTCTGGGATGGGAGACCACCAAGGAAGACCCTGCAGAGGAAGGCAATGTCAAACCGCCTCTGCTTCTCCCTTGCCTTGAATGCCCCTTGCTGGGATTGCGGCATGTCGGCTGTGGCTTGACCTCACTTTATACACACATCAGCTGCCTCAAGGAAGGAAGGCAGTTAATAAATATTTTAAATGAAGAAATAGTTTTCTATATGAGTCACTATTCTGTGGATGCCTCCTAAATAGAAGGCGAGCAAATAAATATCATAAACAGTGAACTTTAAAATAAACTGTGAATGAATTGAACTGCAGCGATTTGTGAGTCTGTTATTACCCAAAGGCATACAAGAATTATTACATGCATGTAATACACAATCCTAAACAGCATGATAAAAAGCAGAGACATCACCCTGCCAACAAAAGTCCACATGGTCAAAGCAATGGTATTCCCAGTAGTAATGTATGGGTGCAAGAGCTGGACTATTAGGAAGGCCGAGCGCCGAAGAATAGATTCTTTTGAACTATGGTGCTGGAGAAGACTCTTGAGAGTCCCTTGGACTGCAAGGAGATCAAATCAGTCAATCCTCAAAGAAATCAACCCTGACTGTTTCCTGGAAGGCCAGAGACTGAAGCTGAAGCTCAAAGACTTTGGCCTTCTAATGAGAAGGGAGCCCTCACTGGAGAAGACCCTGATGCTGGGAAAGACTGAAGGTCAAAGAAGAAGGGGACGGCAAAGGATGAGATGGCTAGACAGTGTCATTGAGGCAACGAACATGAACTTAAGCAAACTTCAGAGGACGGCGGAAGACCGGAGGGCCTGGCGTGATCTGGTCCATGGGGTCGTGAAGAGTCGGACTCGACTGTGCGACTGAACAACAACAACAAATACACAATCCCAGCCAGAATATGAACAATATCAAAAGTTGGCATCCATATTAGTTCAGAACACTGTGCCTAACTGGGAAAAAGATTAATGCTACTTGTCAATTTGGAGGCAGCTGCTTCCCGTCATGAAGTTTATAGTTCTCGTAAGTGGGGGTTTGGCCACTCAGCTAAGAAGAGTGTCAGCTCTTGATAAAGAGGTTTCTCGAAATGGTCACTATCGAATGTCCGTCGGGATTTCTTCCAGCTGGTGATACATTATTAGAAGAGGTCCTTGCCAGGACTACAACAGGGGGAGTTGTCTAGAGGGGGCTGAGATGTATTACTTTTACAGCCCAGCATGGGGACTTTGGTCAGAGTGGACCTAGAGACATTTAATATTGATGCCATCTTTTGGTATAGTTCATATTTTGGATGGGATTGTGTATTACATGTGTGTCATAAATTTGTATGTAACTGGATAATAGACTCGCAAAGTGCTATATTTCAATTTATTTACAGTTTATTGCAAAGTTCATTATTTATGGTATTTATTTGTTCACGGTTTTCACCACTCTCTCTTGTATCGATATAAGAATATAAGAACGTAAGAGAAGCCAATGTTGGATCAGGCCAATGGCCCATCCAGTCCAACACTCTGTGTCACACAATAGCCAGAAATATCAGGTGCCATCAGGTGGTCCACCAGTGGGACCAGGACACTAGAAGCCCTCCCACTGTTGCTCCCCCCCAAGCACCAAGAATACAGTGCATGCTGTAATGATTTCTCGTTTTGGGGTGTGTGTTTCTTTAAATGTTTAGTTTGACTGCAGTAATGTAAGGAGAGTGATAGAGGGAGACAAATGTGATGTGATTGGCTGATTGGCTGATGACTGAGAGGGTGGGAGGAGGGGTGTCTATGAGTGTTCTGTGTTCTTGAAGAGACAAGTATGGAGAGTTTTTGTGAGAGTCTATATGAGAAAAAGAGTTAACCTGTGTGGCTATGAGAGAGAAAGTTCAGCCTGTGTGGCTATATGAGCAAAAGAGTTCAGCCTGTGTGGCTATATATGAGAGAGAGAGATAAGCCTGTTAGAGTTGAGTTTTGGTGTATGAGAGACTGTGTGTGACGCCAAGCTTTCTCCGTTATATCTTCCTTCTTCAACAACAGTTCAAAAATACCCAGAAACCTATTTTGTTCTTTTATAAATAAATCATCATTTGTTTAAACTTATCCCAGAAATCAGAACAGTCCTTCCTCAGGGCCACATAGTCCTCTGAAGTGCCCAGACACTGGGTCATTCTACCAATTTTTAATTCCTGGTCGCAGCAGAAATCTACCAAGTTCATGTACACAGAGTGTGGCTTAAAGAAGAAAGCGAGGACGCCACACGTGCATTAGAGTTTTAGAAGTCTAGAGTCACCAAAGAGCACTTAAGAATCGCATAAGTATTCTCATGACACATTAAGCGGTACAGAAATTACCTAAATTGGACCCTGCTTACAATAAAGCGAAACACAGCAGTACAGACCGCTCTCCTTAATCATTTATCCACGCAAGTTTGTAAAACCATTTTGTGCAGGGCAACACGATTACCAGTCCAGAAAAGCCCTCTTCAATCATTCAGCTTTTCATGGTTTGCGGAAAGACAGGAGAGGGGCAGATTTCCTGGCCTCCCCGGGCAGGCCATTCCACAAATGTGCAAGCCACAACAGAGAAAGCACATGGACGGGGAATTGTTGGTTTTGCCCATTTGCGGTTGGCCTCCTGCAGAAAACCCTGCTGTTCGTTCAATGCTGTTAGGTGATTACTTGCACACATGGCCGACTGGTAATACAGAACTTGATGGGGACGAGGAAGAGGATCGTGGCTGCACCTCCAGGCATTCAGGGGCTTTTATGTTGGAGGGAGAACTGCTCTTGGCAGATTTGGCTGTGTCTGGACTCTGTTCCAGGTGGTCAGCCATGTTGGTCTGAAACAGTAGAACAAATTTAGACTCCGGTGTCACCTTGAAGACCAACGGAGGTTTATTCAAGGTATGAGCTTTCGTGTGCGTGCATACCTTGAATAAACATTTGTTGGTCTTCAAGCTGCCACTGGACTCTAACTTTGTTCTGGACTCTGTGTTTGCTTTTACTTTGTTAATGGACGTAGGATGTTGTGTGTCCTTTCAGCTTGCCACTGGTGTTAGCTGCCTTCGGTCCACAGGAGATAAGGTGGGCTACAGATATTTTAAATCAATAAATCAGGTCTGTATTTGGTTTCGGTATTCTTGTACGCTAATCCGCTATAGCTCTGTCAGCCTTTGTAAATCACCCTGCGCAGTTAGAACGAAGCCAGATACCTAACTACCTTGATTACTTCTTTTTATGAATAAATAATGTAAGGACATAAGAGAAGCCAATGTTGGATCAGGCCAACAGCCCGCCCAGTCCAGCACTCTGTGTCACACAGTGGCCAAAAATACCAGGGCCATTAGGAAGTCCACCAGTGGGGCCAGGACACTAGAAGCCCTCCCACTGCTGCCCCCAGCATCAAGAATGAGTGCATCACCTGCCCCAGACTGAGACTCCTATCTGTACCTTGTGGCTAATGGCCATCGATGGACCTCTGCTCCATATGTTTATCCAGTTCCCCTTATAAGAACATAAGAGAAGCCAATGTTGGATCAGCCAACGGCCCCCAGTCCAGCACTCTGTCACACAGTGGCCAAAATACCAGGTGCCATCAGAGGTCCAGTTGTGGGGCCAGGACACTAGAAGCCCTCCCATTGTTGACCCCCATCAAGCACCAAGAATACAGAGCATCCCTTGCCCAAGAGTCCCTATCTATACCGCGTGGCTAATACCACAACTGCACAGTGTCATTCTGCTCCACAAGTCCCATCGATATGAATGAGAGTTGGGCCAGAGATCTACCATCTTCTCCTAAGGGAGAAACTCCATAGTTGTGCACACTGCTTGTGCAGAAGAAGCATTACAGCAGATTGTTCCCCCTACCTGCCCTTCCCAAAACCACTTACTTGAAGAGAAGGCTCATCCACAACTTTGCACGCACCACCACCCCCTCTCATAATTCCAAATGTCCCCCCAGGCTCCAAAAGGTTGAGGGGGGCTGCCTTAAAGGCTGACTACATTGAGCGTGTCCAGAAGAGGGCAACCAGGATGGTGAGAGGGTTTGAATCCAAGTCTTAGGAGGAAAGGCTGACAGAGTTGGGTATGTTTAACCTGGGAAAGAGAAGGCTCAGAGGGGACATGGTGGCAGTCTTCAAGTATTTGAAGGGCTGTCATGTAGAAGATAGAGAAGACTTGGATTCCAACCCTCTCACCACCCTGGTCACCCTCTTCTGGACATGCTCGAGCTTATCCACAGCCTTCCTAAAGTGTGGTGCCCAAAACTGGACCCAGGACTCCAGGTGAGGCCTGACCATAGCAGAATAGAGTGGAACGACCACCTCCTGTGATCTGGACACAATGCTTCTGTTAATGCATCCTAAGATTGCATTAGCTTTCTTCATAGCCACATCGCACTGCAGGCTCATGTTGAGCTTGTGATCAACCAGAACACCCAGATCCCTTCCACATGTGCTGCTGTCAAGCCAAGTCCCTCCCATTCTGTATCTGTGCCTTTGATTTTTTTGTGCCCAAGTGTAGGACTTTGCACTTATCTCTATTGAAATTCATTTTATTTGTCTCCGCCTGCTGTTCCAGCCTATCTAGATCATACTGAATCCTGACTCTGTCTTCTTCAGAATTAGCAATCCCACCCAGCTTTGTGTCATCTGCAAATCTGATAAGCATCCCCTCTATGTCTTCCTCCAGGTCATTTATAAAAACATTGAACAACACCGGGCCCAGGACCAGAGCAGATCTATTATCTCTTGCTCCAGATTGCAAGACTAGATCTAATGGGTGGAAATTACGAGGGAGTCAATACCGGCTAAATATCAGGAGAAACTTCCTGACTGTAAGAGTGGTTGAGCAGTGGAACAGACTGCCTCAGGAGGTGGTGGATGCTCCTTCCCTGGATGTTTTTAAGTAGAGGCTGGACGACTGTCTTTCTGGTATGTTGTAGGGCTATCTTTCGGCTCCTGCAGAGTGCAGGGGGTTGGACTAGATGACCTGCAAGGTCCCTTCCAACTCTAACATTCTATGATTCTATGATTTATTCCAGCAGAATCTTCCCGGAGTCAGAGATCTGTGGCATCAACAGCACACATATTTATACTGGAAGCTAAAAACAGCATCCCCCTCCTGCCTTTCTCTTGTCTGTAGCTTTGAGTATAAATAGCTCACCTCTAGAGGGACGTTCCTGTGAACCTGGCAAAATGCAGAGGAGCTGATGCTACAATAAATACTTGAAGAAGGGAGCAGTGACTCATGAAAGCTCCCCCCCTCGCCCCCGGCCACAAATTGTGTTACTCTTTAAGGAGCTCCCGGACTCTTGCTGTTTTCGACTGCTACAGGCAGACCAACATGGCTACCAGTGTTCCCTCTAAGCTGAGCTAGTGTGAGCTAGCTCAAGGTTTTTTAGCCTCCGGCTCACACATTTTTGTCTTAGCTCAGGAAGGGATGGATCCAGAGCAAACTGATTTATGCAGTAGCCAAATCGCTTGCTCACAACTCTAATGCCAGCAGCTCCCAAAGTAGAATTTTTGCTCACAAGACTCCACAGCTTAGAGGGACTATTGATGGTCACCCATCTTGATCTACCCAAAGAAGTGAGCCGTGGCTCACAAAAGCTCATTCCCTGCCACTAATTCTGTTAGTCTTTGAGGTACTCCTGGGTTCTTGGGCTCTTTTCTGCCGCTACAGACAGACTCACACGGCTGCCCATCTCGATCCAGAAGAAATGTTAGAACAAAGTTGGAGTCTAGTGGCGCCTTCGAGATCAACAAAATGAAATTCCGGGCGCATGCAGAATTAAACCTGGTTGGTCTTGAAGGTGCCGGTGGACTCAAACTTTTCATTCTATGGCGTCAGGCCTGAGACTAGAATAAATGCTGTTCATCTTTAAGGTGCTACTGAGCGCCTGCTTGATTTTCCCGGGTGCACACCTCTGTCTGTTGTACAGCCTAGGAAACAGACCGTCAGATTCGATCCTTGAAATGCAGAGTATTTAGCAGGTGCCTCCTCTATCCAACTCAAGACAAGCAACCCCATCCCCATGACGGGTCAGCCCCTCCCCCACCTCCATAGATGTAACAAAGCACAACAAGAGAATCCAAGAGGGTCTGGACAAATTCAAGGGAAAGAGGGCATGAAGGGAAGAAGAAGAAGAAGAAGAAGAAGAAGAAGAAGAAGAAGAAGAAGAAGAAGAAGAAGAAGAAGAAGAAGAAGAAGAAGAAGAAGAGGAGGAGGAGGAGGAGGAGGAGGAGGAGGAGGAGGAGGAGGAGGAGGAGGAGGAGGAGATTGGATTTATACCCTGCCCTTCGTTACCCAGAGGAGTCTCAGAGCGGCTTACAAACTCCTTTCCCTTCCACTCCCCACAACAGACACCCTGTGAGGGAGGTGGGGCTGAGAAAGCTCTGACAAGAACGGCTCTTTTTCAAGAACAGCTGTGCCAGAACTGTGGCTTGCTTAAGGTCATCCAGCAGGTGCAAGTGGAAGAGTGGGGAATCAAACCGGGTTCTCCCAGATTAGAATCCGTGCACTTAACCACCACACCAAAGTGTAGCAGCTATGTTATGGAAGATAAGTATGTGACAGTGAGGGGAAGTGTTTTGGGTTCCCGTTTTCTGGATAAAAGTTGGCTAAAGGGATGTATCGGAAACCAAGTGCCCAAGGAAATCATAAAGGGTCCCACACCTCTCTCATTCTTCAGAATGTGAATAATAGAAATGTTCAGGAGGGTATTTTCAGACGGGTATTAGAAATGTAGCAGAATGAAACACTCCAGGAGGTCAATTTATAAGGGGACGTGATTGTAGTCCACTGAGGTATTATCAATTTATAAAAGAATGTGATTGCCGTCGACTGTAATTATTATTGTAGTTGCTATCAATTTCTAAGGGGATATGGCTGTAGTCTACTGCAACGATTGTTGTGGGTATACATTTATAAGGGAATATGATTGTAGTTTACTGTCGTTATTATTGTAGGCGTTATCAATTTATAAGGGATTGTGATTCTAGTCTACTGCAATGATTATTGTAGGTATTATTATCAGTTTATAAAAGGGTGTGATTGTAGTCTACTGTAATTATTATTGTAATTGCTATAAATTTATTAGGGAATATGGCTGTAGTCTACTGCAATGATTGTTGTAGGTACAAATTTATAAGGGAATATGGTTGTAGTTTACTGTGGTTATTATTGTGGCTGTTGTCAATTTATAAGGGATTTTGATTGTGGGCTACTGCAATGATTACTGTGGATATTACCAAATTTTAAAAGGAAGTGATTGTAGTCTATGGTAATTATTATTGCAGTTTCTGTCAATGTATAAGGGAATATGACTGTTCAGTTCAATTTGTTGTAATTAGCCATTGTTCCATTACAAGGTTACAAAACTCTCAGCAATAAGAATACAGATAATGAACAAGCTATCGGCTAATATCAGAATATACAGAAGTAGCGGAAGTCAATAGCAAAATGTGACTAATTTAATACAATAACCTGGGTAATGCCCCTTCCTGTTTTCCACCTTAGAACATATATTCTTTGCAGCAAGGGCAAATAGTGAAACTTTGATAAGAAACATATGCATATTTTTAAAATATATTTATTTTATTTTTTTAAAAAGGAAACATATGCATCAATGTCAGATAACAAAAATGAGATTTGATCCTCAACTAGGTATACACTCAGACCAGACTAAAAAGCTGCTAAAAATTAATATGAGTTGACTGTAGTCTACTGCAAAGATTGTTGTCGGTCTAAATTTATAAGGGAATCAAGTGTTCCCTCTAGGCTGAGTTAGTGTGAACTAGCGCACAGCTTTTTAGCCTCCAGCTCACCCATTTTTGTCTTTGCTCAGGAAGGAGGGCTCCAGAGCAAACTAATTTATGCAGTAGCGAAATCGCTCGCTCACAACTTGAATGCTGGTAGCTCACGAAGTAGAATATTTGCTCACACGACTCCACAGCTTAGAGGGAGCATCAAAGGGAATATGATTGTAGTTTACTGTAGTTATTATTGTAGGTGTTGTTCCTACTGTTGTAGGTAAGAGATTGCGATTGTAGTCTACTGCAATGATTATTGATTCAGGTGGTTTAGCCGTGTTGGTCTGAAGCAACAGAACAAAGTCTGAGTCCCGGGGGCACCTTGAAGACCAACAAAAAATTTAATTCTGGGTAGAAGCTTTCATGTGCATGCGACTGAAAGCTTATACACAGAGTTAAACCTTTGTTGGTCTAAGCATAGCAGCCTCAAGAGGCATACATATTGAACGTTTGGACGTCAAAACGGCTTTCCTCAATGGAGACCTGACCGAAGAGATCTACATGGAACAGCCAGAAGGATTTACAGCGAAAAGGACAAGAAGGCCTACTAGTGTGCACAACTCAACAAAGGTTATGGGCGCCCAGCTCTCGAAGGTGCCACTGGACTCCCAGCTTTGCAAAGAAAGCTCCTCCATTAGCACGTGCATAGCCTGGAGAACTACTACAAGAGAATGACTCAGCCCGACCCTGCCTTCCAGGGTAGAAATAAATTACTTGCCTATCAGTTTACTGCTCACCTTGACACAGAGAGCCCTCCATCTTCCTGTGTTCTACCTCTGAGGATGCCAGTCACAGCTGCTGGCGAAACGTCAGGTCCTACAGTGCCAAGACCACGGCCACACAACCCGGGAAATCTACAGCAACTAATTTGCCATGATTGCCTGTAGGCATTATCTTTCTTTGTCTGCAGGGTGCCTTTCCTGTGTCCTTCCCCTTCCTGCATTGTTTACGGTGCACCTTGTCTTAGATTGCCCGTCGCTTGTTGGCCCAGGGTTTCTGATTCTGTCCTCCTCGCCCCTCTCGCATCCTTCACTGGTTGCCTTCGGTTGCCCGCCTGCACAGCTCTAGGCCTTGCACTCCACCCCTGAGTCTCAGTGAGGAAGCCGGGCCGTGAATAAAGTAAATGAAGAAATCGGGAGAAGAATTTCCCAGTGGAGATGGTTGGGTGTTAGCAGATCAGAAATCCCAGCAGAGGAGGACTGTAAAAGGCAGTCGTTGGGAGAGGAAATTATGTGCCAATGAATTTGCAAGGAGAGCAGTAAAATGCTTCCTCATAAGCAGCCCTTCCTGAAAGCCTTCCAACCGGGCTTCTTTGAAAAGATCCGAAGTTCCCCCGGCAAGAAGACCAGCTCAGTTGCTGCTGGTCCCTAAACTGAGACAGAGACAGGCTTATAGAATGAGAGAATCACAGAGTTGGAAGGGGCCCTACAGGCCGTCTAGTCCGACCCCCCCTGCCCAATGCAGGACCAGCCTAGAACATCCCTGACAAATATTCGTCCAGCCTCTTCTTGAAAGCTGCCAGTGAAGGGGGGCCGACCACCTCCCTAGGCCGCCGATTCCGCATTTGAACCCCTCTGACTGTAAAAAAGTGTTTCCTAATATCCAGCCGATGATTCCTTTCTGCATGTCATTTAAAACAGTTGCTTCCAAAACAAGGGGCTTCCAAAACAAGGGGATTCAGATGGCCATTTCCCCCTTTTGGGGACTGTGTCTTTGCACCAAAGAACCCCCCCCCCCAGTTTTTAATTGAAATTCCTGTGTGTGTGTGTGTTTGTGTGAATGTGCCGGAAAGTCCTCGGGTTTGGCCAGAGGAAATTGAGTCATTTTGCCACCCAAATATTATCAGAGAGGCTTGGTTTGGGGGGAGGGGCAGTTCCTTGGCGAGATGGATCGATCCTTCCCCGGTCCGGTTTGCCTGTTTCAGCGCCCGAACTCCATTTTGCACGGGCCGGCGAGGAGTTTTCTGAGGTGCCCTGCTGCCCCGGAGCACGGTCACGATCCAGCTTAGGTACGCAGCTATCCCATAATATTAATCTGTGAGCTGCTTGGGGGAAAGACCAGCTTCTTAACTGGGTAACTCAGAGCTCTTTTTGGGGAGAGGAGAGCGATTCTTTTTTAATCTCTTTCTCTTCCCAAAGGCCGCACCGAATGGAGGCTCTTTCTCAAATGTCACTGGAAGGTGGAAGAGGAGAAAACAGGAGAAGGAGGGAGGAGAGAGAGAAGGAAGGAAGGAAGGGGGGAGAAAGAGAGAGAGGAAGGAAGGAAGGGGAGAGAGAGAAAGGAAGGAAGGGGGAGAGAGAGAGGAAGGAAGTGCGGAGAGAGAGAAAGGAAGGAAGGAAGGAAGGAAGGAAGGAAGGAAGGAAGGAAGGAAGGGGAAAGAGAGAAAGACAGAGAAAGGAAGGAAGGGGAGAGAGAGAAAGATAGAGAAAGGAATGAAGGAAGGAAGGGGAGAGAGAGAGACAGAGAAAGGAAGGAAGGAAGGAAAGAAGGAAGGGGAGAGAGAGAAAGACAGAGAAAGGAAGGAAGGAAGGGGAGAGAGAGAAAGGAAGGAAGGAAGGAGAGAGAGAGAGAGAAAGACAGAGAAAGGAAGGAAGGAAGGAAGGAAGGAAGGAAGGAAGAGAGAGAGACAGAGAAAGGAAGGAAGGAGGGGGAGAGAGAGAGAGAGAGAGAAAGGAAGGCAGGAAGGGGAGAGAGACAGAGAAAGGAAGGAAGGGGAGAGAGAGAAAGGAAGGAAGGGGGAGAGAGAGAAAGGAAGGAAGGGGAGAGAGAGACAGAGGAAGGAAGGAAGGGGAGGGAGGGAAGGAAGGAAGAAATAAGAAAGAAAGAAAGAAAGAAAGAGAGAGAGAGAGAGAGAGAGAGAGAGAGAGAGAGAGAAAGAAAGAAAGAAAGAAAGAAAGAAAGAAAGAAAGAAAGAAAGAAAGAAAGAAAGAAAGAAAGAAAGAAAGAAAGAAAGAAAGAAAGAAAGAAAGAAAGAAAGAAAGAAAGAAAGAAAGAAAGGAAATTATTTCGGGAAGAGAAACTTTTCGGTAGGCACAGCCGTCCGGTTAGAGCCCTCTCTTTCCCACGAGCGGGACTACTCTAGAGCAAAAAAAATATATAAGCCACTGTTATCGTTGTTCTTAGAGCTGATCCGAATGAGTCAGGGCGGTGCTCCCGCTTCCGGGTTCTCCCCAGTCCTTCATCAGGTTGGATATTTAAAAAAAAACAACTGCAGCGCGGCAGCTGACCTTTCCAGTGGGTCTCCCTTGTGACGGGGAGCAGCATTCGATCGGCTGCCGGAGTCACATTTTCCGCGGGATGCGCCTCTGTCGTTTCGCTGCTGCCGCCTCCCCCCGGGGGCCAAGGGCGCCTCATTTCAAGTCTGTTCTCCCCCCACCCCACCCCCCTTTGCCCTGTCACCACCACCATCGTATTCATCACCATCATTTCCAACCTGATGAAGATCTGGATTTCAGGGTGGCGGTGGTGGTGGTGAGCTTCCGAGACCCACAGCTTCCTTCGTCGGCCTGGTGGAGAGGTCTGGAGACTGGGAAACGGCAGCGCCGTCTTGGTCAGTCCTAGTAGGTGGCCTGTGTTTCTGGATTCTGCTCTGGATCAGTTTCGGGGGGGGGGCGGTGGCCGTGTCGGTGGGCTTTCACAGGGGCCAGACTCGAGTCCGGTAGAAACGAAAGACCAGCAAGATCCCCAGGGGATAAGCAGGCGACGAAGAGATCTTTGACTCCCAGAGGCTTCGACCCGGGAGATCTTGTTGTTTTTTAAGGCGCTCCTGGGCTCGAATATTTATTTATTTGTTTGTTTGCTCGATTTACACCCCGCCCTCCGCGCGGAGGCAGGCTCCGGGCGGCTTACAAAAGGATAAAACATAAATAGACATTTGTAAGCATAGGTTTTGGACCAGTTCTGTTTGGTTGTCTGTTTTGCGATGTTTATCGTTCGCCTTTCTCCCTTGGACTGAACAACCCTGCCAGGTAGGGCCGATTTGTTTTAGCCTAGGTACTGCAAGGCCAGAAAGAGAGACAGACAGACAACGACACCGCATTGAAGCTGGGCTTGAACCTCCTCGCTCGAGAGCTTTCTCTCTCACACACACACGGCTTCCAAGGCAGCTCCTTCCAAGCAAGAGGGCTGTGGATCGGGGCCTCTCACACCCGAGGCCTTCCCGACACCCCGACCTTAAAGCCTCGGTTTCATCACTTCGACGGGGCTCGCCCAAGGGAACGCCGCTGCGGATCCAGAGCCCGGACACCGCCTTCGGAACCTGACTCCCACCCGGGGCCAACCTGGCCGTGTGAACCCGAAGAACACGGATCGACTTCCACCCGCGGACCTCCGGCGCTTCCCCATCGGAGCTGCTGAATCTTCCCCTGCAGCTCCCATTAATTTCAAGGAGTCTTGCGCTGGAGAAATGCCCCCCTAGTGCGCCGATCGGGCGAAAACCTGACGTGGGTCGAAAGCCGGGCGCGAGGCTCTTGGGCGGGATGCTTCGCGCTCTCACAGAAAGGAAGGAAGGAAGATGGAAGGAAGGAAGGAAGAGAAAGAGAGAGAGAAAGAAAGAAAGAAAGAAAGAAAGAAAGAAAGAAAGAAAGAAAGAAAGAAAGAAAGAAAGAAAGAAAGAAAGAAAGAAAGAGAGAGAGAGAGAGAGATGGGAAGGAAGGAAGAGAGAGAGAGGAAAGAAAGAGAGAGAGAGAGAAGGATGGAAAGAAGGAAGGAAGAGTGGGAAGGAAGGAAGAGAGAGAGAGAGAGAGAGAGAGAGAAAGAAAGAAAGAAAGAAAGAAAGAAAGAAAGAAAGAAAGAAAGAAAGAGAAAGATGGAAGGAAAGATGGAAGGAAAGATGGAAAGGAAGAAAGGAAGGTGGAAAGGAAGGTGGAAAGGAAGGAAGGTGGAAAGGAAGGAAGGAAGAGAAAGAGAGAAGGAAGAAAGAGAGAGAGAAGGATGGAACGAAGGAAGGAAGGGTGGGAAGAAAGGAAGAAAGAGAGAAGAAAGAGAGAAAGAAAGAAAGATATAGAAAAAGAGAGAAAAAGAAAGAAAAAGAAAGAAAAAGAAAGAAAAAGACACAGGCGAGGGGTGTGGATTCTCGGATCGCCTCCAAACAGGACAGTGAACCTCACTGGAAAGAGAGGAGGCCATTCGCAGCCAAACCGGACCCCCCAGCCCACCCCACTTCCTCTGGGTCCTCTCCGAAGCCGGCCATTTGCAGGAGGAGAAGCGGGGGCGGGGCCGGACCCCCGTCTCCCCCCGCCTGGTCTCCCCTCGGTGTTTTGGGGAGGGCTGGAAGAGCGCGCAGGGGAGGGAAGGGCGCGGCGCCCAAAGAGGCCGGCTCGGCCCGTCAGAACCGTCACAGATCCGGAGCGCGCTTCATAACCCCCCCCCTCCGGATTTCTTAAAAGAAACCGTCCTCGCGTGGCAAAGCGCCCCCTCCCCCATGAAACTGATTCCCACCCCCGCAAAACAGCTAGAGTCGAGTCCAGCCGCCTCCGGGGAAGGGAAGCGAAGCGGAGCCTTCCCACGGATTCGCGCGACGACAGGAAAGCACCGGCTCGACTGCTTCCGTGACACGTTCAGTGGGGATGCGGTCCCTTCTGGCTCATGTCGCTGCTTCTTCCCGGAGGTGCCTCATTTCAGATCTGTCTCCCCCCCCCCCCACATCCTCCTCTTATTTATTTATTTTTTAAATCCAGCCCAGACGAAGAGCGAGAATAAACTGAAGTCCAGCAGTCCAGGAGAAACCAGCGAACTTTTCGGCGTCGGAGCTGCCCAGAGAGCCCCGTCGCGAGGGGATTTTGGGGGAGGGGGTCCCGCTACGGGCCTGTTCCCAGAGTCCCCCCACCCCGGCTCCCGGGGTCTGAAGCGCCATTCTTCGGATCTGGGCAAAAATTAAAAATCCACGTTTGAGCCTCGGGTTTAAACAAACAAGCAACGGGGGGAAAAGAAAGAAATCCTCTTCCGACTTGGGCAGATTTCGCAGCGAGAAAACCGCCGATGCTTTCAGGCGCCGGCAGATCCCGTCTCTTGCAACTGTTCCATGCGCCAGAGCTCAGTTTGACTCCAGTGGCACCTTTGAGACCCACAAAGTTTTATTCTGGGTATCAATTTTCGTGTGCATGTGCACACCTCTTCAGAGATGCCGTTTGCTGGAATTATTCAGCCGGGCAAAAGAGACAAGCCAGGCGTGTGTATTTGATTAAGAAAAGGAAGTTTACTACGTAAAAGAGAAAAAGCCTGCGTTTGGGAGTAAAATCACAAACATCCTATCTAACTAGTTCTAAGGTCCACGTGGACAGTTTGGACGCGAAACCTCTCGTGTGTGGCGAACAAAGGGTGATAAAGTTTCCTAAAAGTTCTCTACTTTCCGCAGACCTGCCCAAACACACATAGCGCCCCCCCCCCAAAGCTTGATCACCCGGTAGACATTTTACAAATTCAATGTTCCCTCTAAACTAAGTTCGTGTGAGCCAGCTCACCTTTTTTTGGCCTCTGGCTCACACCTTTTTGTCTCCACTCAGGAAGGATGGCTTTCAGAGCAAACTAATGTCTGCCGTGGCCAAATCGCTCGCTCTCAACTGTAACGCCGGTAGCTCACAAAGTAGAATTTTTGCTCACAGGGCTCCATAGCTTAGAGGGAGCATTGTTTGCAATCGCCTTCATTAAGAATATTGTCACCTTCTCCCTGGCGGGGAACTATTCACGTAAAGCTAGTTGGTCCCTAAACTAAATTGGCATGTTGGTCTGTCTGCAGCAGCAGCAAAGAGCCAGAGTCCCGGAGCACCTTCATGACTAATAACACAATTTGTGGCAGGAGATGAGCTTTCCTGAGTCACTGGGATCTGAAGAAGTGAGCAGGGCCTCACAGAAAGCTCATACCCCGCCACGTATTTTCTTGTCGTCGTTGTTCAGTTACACAGTTGAATCCGACTCTTCGCGACCCCATGGACCACATCAGGCCAGGCCCTCCTGTCTTCCGCCGTCCTCTGGAGTTTGCTCAATTTCATGTTCGTAACCATCTCATCCTTCGCCGTCCCCTTCTCCTTTGACCTTCAATCTTTCCCAGCATCAGGGTCTTCTTCTCCAGTGAGGTCTCCCTTCCCATTTGGTGGCCAAAATATTTGAGCTTCAGTTTCAGACTCTGGCCTTCCAGGGAACAGTCAGGGTTGATTTCTTTTAGGATTCACTGAGCTGATCTCCTTGCAGTCCAGGGACTCTCAAGAGTCTTCTCCAGCGCCATTCCTATTTTATTGGCACGCGTATACAGACAAGTTGCCTTTTTCCTGACCGAAGGATGAACCTGCAAACTCCGACACTGTGAAATGCGCCAGTGGTTTATAAGAGCCGGAAGGGTTGATGGAAATGACGACTGCTGCCCTTGTTGCTATGAATGGTCACAGTCAGAATAGTTGACTGCTCGATGGCCTTCTGCAATTCGAGATCTAGCCAAGCTCTGGGGAACCGCAGAGGTATCTTCTCAAGGTTCTCGCTGTTCGGAGCAACGCTCTCTTCTGGAAAGGAGCCGAGGTCATTTGATCAAATACCCAGAAATGCCCGGCTGTTTCTTGAGACTTCCGGGCGCTGTTCCAAGGACTCCAAGGGAAATTGGCAGGATACTCACCTCCTTCTTATTATTATTTCCAAAAGTACCAAATAATGGACCTCGAAGGTTAAATCTTCCCTTGTGGTTATGGATGTATGGTACCAGCCCTAAATCTAATCCTGGGCGTAAATGGAACCCGCCGAGTTTACAGGGCCTCCCATCCTAAGCAGAGCGACTGGGCAGGTGTGATGGGTTTGTTGGAGTTACAAGTTGCTGAGATTTCAGCCATTATGTTGTTTGTTAGCCAAGCAGGATGTAACGCTGTCTAATGGTTTCAGCGGCCGGGAAAGTTTGTGGGAGTTGTTTGTCCTAATGAAGTGACCTGTAACCTTTGTGTTGGTCAGCTGGCATCTTGTTGGTAGAAATGCTTTGACCTAGCAGCCATGTATTCACACGTTTATGGCCCTTCATGTGAGGCAAAAGAGAAAACACCCGCCAGAAGAAAGAGAAAGACGTGGAGAAAGGAACCATTTTTAGCAATGTAGTCGGTAGCATGTATTCGAATAGCTGCAAGTATGTCATCTTTATTTCTTTTAGCCATGTTTGCTTGTTTGTTTTTAGTAAAGACATCTTCTTCTGAGCTATTAAAAACTGTACTGTTACGGCCCTCACATTAATAGCATTAAGAACAACTCGGATACCGGCTTAGCTACATTGGATCATCTTACAGCAATAGCCATCTGCACTTAACTGTATTGCTGTTGTGAAATGTTATAGTAATTTATAGTATGCGTTTTGCATCTGTGTTTTATTGTATTTTAACTGTTGTACGCCGCCCTGAGCCTGCCTGTGCAGGCAAGGCAGGATATCAATCGAAATAAGTAAGTAAGTAAGTAAGTAAGTAAGTAAGTAAGTAAATTTTAAAACTGAAACACGGTATGTTTGGAATGCATCCATCGACTCTAAATAAGAATCCCAGCAGCCTTCGACTCAAGGAATGGGGTGGTCACAAATGTGCTGCCGGGCCCACAAGTCAACGATGCCAGGGTTTAGGCAGGAATTTGCCACGGCTCAGTGGCAGAGCCTTAGCTCGGCATGCAGAAGGTCCCAGGTTCAGTCCCGGGCATCTCCCTTTGAACGGACCAGGCCGGAGGTGATCAGAAAGGCCTTTCTTGGCCTGAGACTCTGCTGGTTTGGGGGCTGCAAGCCAAATGCAGCCGCTAAAATCGGGTTGGTCACTGTTTGGAGCGCGATGGCGCCGAACAAACCCCAGTGAAATGGACAGGTCTTCGACTCAACGGGCTGGTGGATTTGGCGGATCGACAGAAGAAGCCCGAAGAGGAGGAGAAACTGTCCCGGCCAGTGTTCCCTGTAAGC
This sequence comes from Gekko gecko, assembly GCA_029375565.1. NCBI lineage: Eukaryota > Metazoa > Chordata > Lepidosauria > Squamata > Gekkonidae > Gekko > Gekko gecko. The sequence continues at coordinate 125,311,091 of JAPDNY010000010.1, read as the reverse complement.
TGAGTTAATACGAGCTAGCTCACCGCTTTTTTTAGCCTCCGGCTCACACATTTTTGTCTTAGCTCAGGAAGGAGGGTTCCAGACCGTGTTCCCTCTAAGCTGAGTTAGTGTGAGCTAGCTCACAGTTCTTTAGCCTCCGGCTCACACATTTTTGCCTCAGCTCAGGGGGATGGGGCTCCAGAGTGAACTAATTTTATGTAGCAGCCGAATCGCGCAGCTCACGACTTTAATGCCAGGAGCTCGCAAAGTAGAATTTTTGCTCACAGGACTCCGCAGCTTAGAGGGAACATTGGCTGAACGCGTGATTCGCCGTCCACGTGTGTAATCCCGCTATTGGCCCCCAGTTTCATTTGTGAAGGGAACTTGGGTTGGCTCTTCCTCACAAACAGGTCGGTACATACCTGGTGTCAGTGCCTGTCTTCGCCACAACGCGAGAACCGCGCTCCTGTACGCGCCTACCCCCGTGACGGTTTCTGTTTCCATCTCCCCACGACCTCTTTATCTAGCGCGAGTCTGTCTGTATGAATCCGAGTCCGGAGGCCTCTGCACAGGCCTTTCATTAGGATGCCATCCAAGCTGTGTGACTTGAACGTCTGGGCCGGCTGCAAGGGAGCTTGGGCGAGACCTTCCTTCCCCCGCGTGTTTCAGGGCACCGGACCGGGCCGAAAGGCAACGGCTGGAAAACACACGGGCGCCTAACTCGGCCGCGGGAAGCCCGCCTCTCGGTTGGGCAGCCTAAATGCCCCCCGACCCGGCCCTTCGCGGGCAGCCTGGCGCTTCGGAGCCCTGAGCCACGCCGCCCGTCCTGGCTTCGGGACTACCCCCGGTTCTGGGCTAGGCTGGAGACGGGCTGGAGGGAGGGAGGGAGGGAGGGAGGGAGGGAGGGAGGAGAGAGAGAGAGAGAGAGAGAGAGAGAGACTCCAAGGTTAACTCCCAGGTTGCTCCTAACCTCCGTCTTCCTCCTGGCTTCTGTCCTCTCTCGGCGGCCTCTGGAGCTTTCCTTCTCGAAATGGGGGAGCCGCCGGGAGAGAGCGGGAGGCTGAACTGGGGTGGGGTGGGGGAAGCAGATCGCCTCTGCCAGCCCCCCAAATGCCGAAGAGTCCGGTGTCACCGGAAAGACGACCGCGTTGCTGGCAGCGGCAGCTCCGTGGGCTGCAAGGCGGGTGGTGATTAGTCGGTTTGTGGAGAGGGACGCGGGGGGTGGTGGTGATATGGATAGAGCCCCCGCCTCTCTCGGGTCCCCGGCAGTGTTCCCTCTAAGCTGAGTTAGTGTGAGCTAGCTCAGCTTTTTATTGGCCTCCGGCTCACACATATTTTCTCTTAGCTCAGGAAGGATGGGGCTCCAGAGCAAACTAATTGATGCAGCATCCAAATCGCTCGCTCACAGCTTTAATGCCAGGAGATCCCAAAGTAGAATTTTTGCTCACAAGAAGACTTCGCAGCTTAGCGGGAGCGCTGGTCGGCGGGTCTCCGGAGGAGGGGTCTGTCTGCGGTCCCAGAACTGTCGCGGTCCCTTCCTTCGAAGCAGAGGAGCAGGCGAAGGGGCCAGATAGGTCCCAAACAGAAGAGCCAAAGAGAAATCGTCCCGAACTTTCGCTTCTCCGAGAAATAAATCCGCCCTAAAGTGTCGAACTATTTCAAACGGTCTATAAAACCACGAGTTCGCTTTGGGAGGAGGGGAGACGGGGGCGACGTCCAGTGTTCCCTCTAAGCTGAGTTAGGGTGAGCGAGCTCACAGTTTTTTAGCCTCCGGCTCACACGTTTTTTGTCTCAGCTCAGGAAGGATGGCTAGAGCAAACTGACTTATGCAGCAGCGAATCGCTTGCAACTTAATGCCAGCAGCTCACGAATCAGATTTTTTGCTCACAGGACTCCGCCGCTTAGAGGGAGCGTTGCCCCCCAGGGCCGCGGCATTTTTTGTTGTCGTTTGTTTGACTCCCTGGAAGACATTATTGAGCGCACTGGTGCGAAACCGAGCAGGGAACGGTTCCGGTAGCCATGCCTCCGTCCCAACCCGGCGAAAAGGGCCTGCCAGAAACGCGTTTAACCGGCATCCCCGCCTGGGCCCTGCACTCCGCCGCACCTGGACTTTGGAGCCTTTCGAGATCCAAACCCGACTCACGTGTGCATTTCGGAAATTCTTCCTAAAACCAGGAAGATCCGCTGCCCGATCAAACGGCCACGATCCCGCGGGGAAGGTTTCCCGCTCGCGCTTCCGAATTTCCATTTTGCCCAAGAGACCTTCCCAGAGCATCCGCTCCCGAGGCTTTTCGGAAGAAAGGAAAGGCCGTGCTTGCTACTAAAAATAAATAAATAGATATTTCACCTTTTTAGAATATAAAAAAATCACCCCGCATTTTTTAAATGGTTCCCTTTACAGCGACCTCTAGCTACAAGGGGAAGGGGGTGGGGGTGAGGGGAGACAGAAATGTGACCCGGATTATTTCCAGAAGGAAATTCTTGGCCGGATTTCGGAAATGAAGACCTGAAATGTCGATCTATACCGCTCGCCGACCACACAAGGCTTCGACGGACGTTTTAATGTTGACATCCCCTGGACTCTAAATTTGTTCTGTTGCTTCAGATCAACAGGGCTGACCACCTGGAACTCTGTCTGTCCGACCTTCCATCCATCCATCCATCCATCCATCCATCCATCCATCCATCATCTGTCTGTCTGACCAACCATCCAAACATCCAACCATCCGACCATCCATCCACCCACCCACCCACCCATCTCCTGATGATCTGGGCTTTCTAATTCCTTTGCAAGGTCCATTGCGTAATTTAATATCCTTGGCGAGCCAATTTTCCCCCGTCTAGGCGTCTCCTGCGTGGTGAAGGCCTGGTCTGTGAACCAGCGGCGAGCTGGAGAATTCAGAAGGCTTCACAGCGCGGATTCCACCCCCACCTCCCGCGCACCCCCACATTGCAATCCGGCCCCCCCAGGAATATTGCAGGGGGAATCGGCGCATCTTTGGCATCTCTCCCCACCAGCGTTCCCTCTAAGATGAGTCAGTGTGAGCTGGCTCACAATTTTTTTTAGCCTCCGGCTCACACATTTTGGTCTCGGCTCAGGAAGGAGGGCTCCGGAGCGAACTAATTTATGCAGTAGCCAACCGGCTCGCTCTCAACTTTAATGCCAGGAGCTCGCAAAGAAGGATTTTTGCTCACAGGGCTCCACAGCTTATTTATTTATTTTATTTGTTTCGATTTGTATCCCGCCCTCCCCGAAGGCTCGGCTTAGAGGGAGCGTTGCTCCCCACCCGGCCTCCATTTTGCCCGGGCTCGGGGCCCGCCGTTAGAATGGAGGGGAGGCCTGGTCTTCTGGAAGGAGCCGGTCTTTTGCAAGCCGCGTGAGAATCCGGATCAGGTATTGCAGAAGGCGGCCGGGAGAGCACGAACGGGACTCCGGAGCAGAGGCAGTGGAGCCCGGAGCCCGGCGGGGGAGTCCGAGCGGCCAGGCCCGGGCCTCAGATCACCACGGAGGCCCTGGGCAAAGCGGAGCGCCGAAGAACCGGCTGGAATCCTGGACCGCGGCCGTCGCCGTCTGGTTCTTTCGGGCGAGCCGACTGCAAAACCGACCGGCGCCTTGGTCTCCCTCCAACGCAAGGGGGACACGATCCGGAGGCCTGGCTTCTCGCCAGCCCCATCTAGAAAAGAGCGGCCGTCAACAGACGAGGAAGAAAACCCCAAGTCGAAATCCGCCCGCTTTCAGCCCCGGCGGGTTCGCCCCCGGTCTGGCGGTCTTTGCGGGGTTCTTTGGAGGCAGATTTGGAGGCCGCGCAGCCGTTTCCCCTCCCCGAGAAGAGAAGGAAAAAGAAGAAGCTTTTGCTCGAAATATATTTCAGAGGTAATTCGAAGAAAACCCCCAAAAGCCGTCGCTGTGGGTCCTCCGGCCTTCGGGATCCAGTCGGGACAGGGCCGGTTTTGACCCAGGCCGGGGGACGCCACGTGGCTTGCTGGCCAAGGCCCGGGTGGGGATCCTGCCGGCTTTCCACGAGAGCGATCTTGGCGCGGGACTGAGTCTCTCCTGCAATCCGGAGGGTCGCCGCGATTCTGCGCTCGGCTCGGAACCGCTTCGCCCTCGGCCTTCGGGCTCCATCCGACTCCAGGGCGACCTTCTCCGTTCCTCTCGCCGGGAAAACGTTTCACGACGACAGAGAGCCCTGCCTTAGCAAGGCTAGTCGGCCTTCTTCCCCCTCCCTCCATTACCTTACTTCCGAGTAAACCTTTGCGTTGGGGAGAGGAGCTTTCCCACTTCAGACACGTGCGGGGAAGCTGGACTCTTCTAAGGAGGCAGGCGGCTGAAGACGGGGGGCTCTGGCCGAGGCTAGGCCCCGCTTCGCTCAGGGGACCCGGAGGAGACCCGTCCGAAATATATACATATATTAAATTTGTTTGATTTTTTTAAAGTCCCGCCCTCCCCCGCAAGCGGGCTCAGGGCGGCTCACAACAGTCACAGATGATACACAAAATAATTTAAACACGAAAGCGCAATAAATTAATCCGCGACAGGAAAATTCTAGAGCAAATTGAGACTCCGGGGGGCACCTTTGAGACCCACAAAGGTCGGCCTTAAATACAACGAGACAAATTCTAATAAAACCTACAGACGGCAGCTTGATACCGGGAATTCAGGTGCCTCTTGAAGGAAGCGAGTTAAGGCGGCCATCGGGAGCGACCTGGTGATGGCTGGTTATTCCCTTAGCCGGGCCGAGCAGAGTAGGCCCTCTCGATTAGATTCATTTTATTGTATGTGGGCCATGGGGCCTTCGCGATATCAAAGCGGGCCCTATAAGCACTGCGGCAGTGTAAGCAAACCCGGGGATTGGGGGTGCACACGTTCACAAGGAGGCAGAGTCTGAACGGCCCTCCATGCGCAATCTGCTCCACCCCTGGTCTCACACCAAGCCACCCAAACCAGGCCTGGGGGGGTGGCGAAGGGGCCTCTCTCTTTCTCCCCCCGTCCCGGGGATGGTCGGGCCAGCGGCCCTAGAAAGATGTCCGACGTGGGAATCTATCAGGAAATACTTTGTCGGTGGCTAAGAAAGGGGGCGTTTATGGGGGAAAGCGTGGGGGAAAGAGGAAGAGCCAAGCGAACCGACGACTAGGCCGGCCTCTGCTTATTTTGAGGGGTGGGGGGCGTCCAGGAGCTGTGGGGAGAAGCCAAAGAAGAACCCGGGGATACAGCGGGGGAAGGCCTCAGCCAAACAGACACCCTAGGCTGCAGCCGACAAGATTGCTCCGTGGATCGTGGCCGAGGGGGAGTCGTCCGTCCTCGCCGGCCGGCCGGGCAAAGCCAAGCGCAGCCGGATAGGCCGAAGTTGCTCCCCTCTGCATCCCCCGCCCAAAAAACCCCTCCATTTCCAGCAGACGTGTGTGTGGGGGGCGGCCTTGCCTCTCTCCTCCGGGCCCCCGCCGGTCTTCCAGGGGTCCCCACCGCGCCCCGGCATCCGCTCGCGTTGGTGGAACGTCGCCCCGACTTCGCCGAAGGAAGCCCGCGAAGAAACGCCGAGCCGGACGATCCAGAGGGCCGCCGAGGATCCGCAGCAGGGGCAGCCTCCAGGCCACGATCCGGCTTGCTCGCGGCGCTCGGAGGAAGCTCCCCGGGTCTCGGCGTCCAGGGCCCGGCGCGGGGTGGACACCGGCGCTTGGGAGCCATCGCCGGAGACCCGCGAACATCCCCGGCGAGAAGCCGATGGCGGTGACGCTTACTCCCGAGTAAACGCGCCGAGGACCGAGCTGCCGAGGGGCATTTCGGCGTCTCCCGGCCTCTAGGCCCGGGCTGTGCGCGGTCCCTCTTTGTTCCAGGGAGTGGGAACGCGAGAAGAGGCGCGCACATCCCCGGCAAGGGAACCGACGCAGATAAATCATAAAACCTGCATCCCTCCGTCCACCCATCTATCCGCAGGCAGGCCGGCTCGATCGGCCTGTTAGGCGAAGGGTGGGCGGCGGAAATAGAAATAGTAAAATCCGCAAAATAATAATAATAAGAACACACAACGGAAACGAAGCCACAGGCCGCACAAAACCCCGCGTTTTCCCGGGGAGGCGTCTTCTCCATCCGAGTGGCCTCTCCGCCGGGGGAAATCGAAGCGGGAGAGGACGAGCCCTCTGCTCAAGGTGACCGGGCTGTTCTCTGCTGCAGCGGGGGCCGGCAGGGCGGGAAAAGAAATTAATGGAGCGATCCTAAAAGCTCCCCGGAAAAGCCAAGACCCGGAGGGAGCCGACTCCGAGGAAAGTGCGGACGCCGCCGCCGCTCGGCCAGATTCGCGTAGGTCGAGGAGGTCTTAAAATAATCTTCGGGGGAAAAACTGGGACGTGGGTTATGTTTTCGACTCTGGAGTAGCACCGCTAATGTCAAAGATTAATGTCTAAGTGAACCGGTGTACCTGGGGAAGAGCGTCTGTTCCTCCCAAAATAATATTTTCTTTCCTTCCTTCCTTCCTTCCTTCCTTCCTTCCTTCCTTCCTTCCTTCCTTCCTTCCTTCCTTCCTTCCTTCCTTCCTTCCTTCCTTCCTTCCTTCCTTCCTTCCCCCTCTCTTCCCTTCCCTCCCTTCCTTTCTCCCTCACTCCTTCCTTCCTTCCCCCTCCCTTCCCTTCCTTCCTTTCTCCTTCCTTCCCTTCCTTCCAAACAGGCCCACCGCCTCCTTTCGTATTCTTCCTGCCCCCATAATTTCCACCCGGGCCTAACCGCGCTCCGAAAGCCAGAATCCGCAGCATCTCGGGAGTCACTCTCCTTTGCAAATTGACAGGGGGAACTGGAGAAGCCCAGATCGGGGCTGGGGGCGAGAGAGAGAGGGCCAAAGGGGTGTGTGCGGCCTGCACATTTCTTTGCCTCAAGGATCGCTTGGAATAGTTCCAGCTTCCGCTGGGGGGAGAGAAAAAGGGGAAATGGAGGCGGGTTTGTGAATGGGGAAGGGGTTCGTTTTGGAACCCGAACCGCCCTTCAATTAGACACACTCCACCCCAAGCAATGCAGGCCCAGGCCGAAGGCCGGCCGCCAGTCTCTCGGCCTGGCCCAGCGCCCCCGGGCTCAGTTCTCGGCCTGGGAGTCCACCCACCTGCCTCTTCGGCCTGAGTTTTGTCGGGGACGCGAAGGGCAACTCCTGGGGGTCGCCCGGCGTCGGCTGCCACTCGGCGGCACCTTCTCCTTCTCCTGGGCAAAGGCAAGGCCCCGGATCCAAAGCCGCCCGCCGCCAGGCCTGCTGCAGTTCCTACCGGAGAGCACAAGGACGAACGAGGCCTGGCGGCGAGGAAACCACCGAAGGCGGCGGCGGCGGCAGCCAGAGAGCCAAGCCAGCCCAAGGCTCAGGCGGTGCAAATGGGGCCCTGCTGCGGTTCTGAAAGCTGTTGGGGGTGGTGGGTTTGAGGCCTGCCCTCTGGCACCACCGGAGCCCTGGGCTTCCAACCCCCCCCCAAATGCGGCGCCTGGCTCACACCCTCACCCGCTCCTTCGCTGAACCGAGCCAACAAAAACGCCCCTCCAGGCAGGCCGGGCCGGGCCAAAACGACGACTGCGCCCGCGGTGGGAGCGAAGGCCAGCGCCTGGACCGCCAATACCGACCGGGTGCCAACTGCCGCTCGAGGCGGGCCGGGAGGCCGGACTCGCCGACGGACAAACGCAAAACAGGAGGGGAGCCGAAGGAAGGCTGCGGAAAGACCCGCGCCCCCCTCCCCGGGGGGGCTCCACAAACAAAACCGGATCACAGGAAGGCAGACACACACACCAACACCCCCATAAACACGTCCCCCCCGCCCCAGCCGGGGGACCTGCCGCGATTCCTCTTTGCTTTGGAATCAACAATGCTCTGGTGCGAGACGCCGTCTAGATGTCCAAGACGGGTCGCCGCCGGGTCAGCCCGCCCGCCCGCCGCAGCAGAAAAGCGCCAGAGCCCAGGAGCACCTTCAAAGTCTACCCCAAACTGGTGGCGGGGGGGTGGGGGGTGGAGGAGAGCCTTCCTGAGTCGCCGCCGCGCCTGCTTCGGAGAAATCCCCAAGCCTGCGTCTTGGAGACCCGGGGAGCGCCGCTCCAACACGCCTCTCCAGAGGGACGCGTGTGTCTGTTTATGTGTGTCTCTCTCTCTGTGTATTTCATTTACTGGGGCGGTTGTTTTCAGAGCCGGCCCCCCTTTTTTCCTCGGGGCTCTGGCTGGAGGTGTGGGGGGGTCGCGAGGGTCCCTTTCTGGCCTGCAGCCGAGAGCCTCCTCGGCCTGGCCGCCCTGGCCGCCGGCGCTGCCTTCCCCTTCCCGGGCGAAAGGCTCTTAAGGCGAGAGAGAGAGAGAGAGAGCGCGTGGGGGGGGGTGGAGAGGGAGCGGGGGGGGTGAACAGCGTTTCTCTGGCTGATGCGGCGGTGACGCGCTTTCCCTGCGACGAGCCTGCTGCCAGCCCAGGCGGCCACCTGGAACTGTGGACAGCCACCCGCGCGCACCCAGACCCCCCTTGTGGCCCCCAAATGCGCACCTCTCCCCGACGGCGGCTGCAAAGAGGACCCCCAACCAACCATCCTGAACATGTAAGGGCGCCGGCAACCCCCCCTCCCCCGGTCTTGCTGCTCCTGGCAGGAGTCCAGCCACCCCCCCTCCGGAGAGCCCCTGCTCTTAAAGGACCAACTCCCCGCCCCCGGGTGTCTTTGCACCTCCAAAGAAGCGACCCGCCGCAACCCCGCGAGGGTCCCCCTCTCTCTCCCCCGGGCCGTCTTTGGGCAGCTCTGGCGGGAGAGGCGGACAGAAAAGGGACCCCGGCCGGCTGGCGAGGCTACTGGGGGGAAGGGGGGCGTGGGACGAAGCGGGGCAGCCAGAAGCCCCAGAGGGAAGGGGGGAGAAGAGAAGTTGTCCTCCTCGGGCTGGCCAGGAAAGAGGGTTAGGGTTAGGGAGCTGGGGAGACAGGGAGAGGGAGACGGGCGGCAGGCGGGGGTGGGGGACAGGCTCCGGTGAGTTGGGGGCGCAGGACCCGCCGCTTTGGGGGCACTTGGGGGCGGGCGGGCGGGAGCCAGAGAGGTCAAAGGGGCAGGAGTCTTTGGAAGGGGTCAGGAAGGGGGGAGGGCAGAAAGAAAGCCCCGAGGGATGGGGGGGGCAGTGTCCCCTCTAAGCTGCGTTCGTGTGAGCCAGCTCGCAGTTTGCTAGCCTCCGGCTCACACATTTCTGTCTCAGGAAGATCAGGGAGGACGGCTCCCGGGCACACTCATTTATGCAGTGGCCAAAGTGCTTGCTCGCAACTTTACTGCCGGGAGCTCCCAAAGTAGACGTTTTGCGCGCAAGACTCCACGGCTGAGAGGGAGCACCGGTGGGGGAGGGGAGGCAGGGCCCGTCGGTGTGTGTGTGTGTGTTTGTGTGGGGGGGGTCTCCCCTGCCCGGTCCTTACCTCGCACCAGGATCCGGCGGCAGTAGTCGGCCTCGCCTCCCGCCGCTTGGCTGTCTGTCTCCGGGGGGCGCAGTCCTTGGACGAGCCCGGGCTGGACGCCGAGGTGCCGGCCGCGAGTCCTCCTCCTGCTCCTCCTCCTCCCCCGGCCGCCCCGGCTCGGAGCTTGGCGGCCTCCAGCGCCGCGCGGCTCTCCTTCTCTCGGCCCCGCTCCGGGGAGCCGCCGGGGCCCCCCAGCAGGAAGGCTCGCCTGCCGGCCTCGCTCCCCCCATCGCTCATGCCTGGGGGCGCCCCGGCGGGACGGAACCCCCGCCGGCTCTCCCCTCCACCTTCCCTCCCTCCGCTCCGCTCCGCTGCGACGCGGCCCCCCACCCCACCCCGTCCCCAGCAGCAGCAACGGCAGCAGCAGCGGGGTCAGCAGCAGCGGGGGAGCGGCCGCCCGGAGCCTGGCCAGGCGGCCCGGGAGATCCGCATGGCCGGCGGCCGAACTCCCGCGCCCGGCCCTCCTTGCGCAGGGGCTCTCCGGCGTCCCTCTCCGATTCCCCTCTCTCTCTCCCCCCCCGCGAAAAAGAGGGCTCCTCCTCGCCTGGCCGGGCCCCCTCCCCGGGGTGGCGACGGGGGCAGCCCGGGAGTTCACGGCCGGCCCGCTGCGGGCTCCGCGCCCGGCCCCATCTACCTGTCTAGCTCCCCGCGGCGCCCCGGGAAGAACGGGACCGGCTCGGTCGGCCTGCCTGCCGGAGCCGCCCGGCCACCGCCGGCCATCCCTCTCGCTCGCTCTCGCTCTCTCTCGCCTGCCTGCCTGCCTGCCTGCCTGCCTGCCCGCCTCCTGCTCTCCCTCCGTCTCCCTCTGATGAGGAAAGGCGGAGAGAGGACCAGAGGAGAGAGCGCAGCCCGGCGAGCCCGCCCTCCCTCCCCTCCCCTCCCCTCCGCCTCGGCCCTCCCCTCCGCAGCCTTCAGGTTGGACTTTGCGCCGAGGGGAGATGATGGAGGCGCCCTCTCGGCTAACCTGGAGGGGGCAAGATCGAGGGGGTGGGGAGGGGGGAAGGAGGCAGCCGGAGTCGAGGAGGAGGAAGGGGGCGGGGGGGCGCCTCCAGACGCTCCGCAGTTTCTCTCCGCCTCTCTCCGCCCGCCCTGGTGCTTCCCCTACCCCCACATGTCCATTTTGGGGAGGGGGAGATGCCCCCCTCCTCCTCCTCCTTGTGATCTGGAGCCCCTCCCTTTTTGTACAACCGGGGAAGGGGCGGGGCCTGAGCCAGGGGGAGCCGCGGTCTGCGGGCGGAGAGGAGGGGAGGGGAGGGCGGCGGGCGGGCGGGCGGGCCAGCAGACGAGCCGCTTGGAACGGGCGGGCGGGCGCAGACGCAATTTCCTGCCGCGGGAGTCCCGACCCGCTCATTGGCAAACAAAGACTCGCCTCTCGTCGTCTGGCCGTGGGCGCCGCGCTCTCCTCCACACACACACTCTCTCTCCGTTCCAGAAGGGAACCCCCCCCCTCCCCGGTGTAGACTGGGGACCGGAGCTGTCCCGGTGCGGACGAGCCAGTCGTCAGCGGTGATGATGATGATGATGATGATGAGATGGTGGCGCTGCTGGTGGCGGCGGCGGTCAATGCCATCGCTCCCTCTTAGCCGTGGAGTTCCGTGAGCGACAAATTCTGCTTTCTGAGCCGCTGGCATTCAAGTTGTGGGCCAGCGGTTTGGCTACCGCCTAATCTAGCTGGCTCTGGAGCCCTCCTTCCCGAGCGAAGGCAGAAATGGGTGAGCCGGAGGCTGACAAGCCGTGAGCTAGCTCACACTCACTCGGCTCAGGGGGAGCGCTGCTCCAAGCCATGGAGCCTTGTGGGGGCAGAAATTCTGCTTCCTTGTGTGAGTGTGAGCTTGCTGGCGTTAAAGTCGTGAGCCAGCGATTTGGCTCCTGCATCATTCAATTGGCTCTGGAGCCCTCCTTCCCGAGCTAAGGCAAAAATGGGTGCGCTGGAGGCTAGAAAACTGAGAGCTAGCTCACACTCACTCGGCTTAGAGGGAACACCTGGTGGTGGTGGTGGTTTTGGTGGTGGTGATGGGGACCATGTGGGAAAATGAGCCCCGGGGATTGTGTGTTGCCGTCAGGTGAATTCGCTGGGCTCCCCTGAGACAGGAGAACTTCTAGAAAGGAGACCCCCCACACACACACGCCCCCTCCCGGCGCCCCTTCAACCCTGCCCGGCTTCCCACGTAGCTGCTCCGAGGCTGCCGGTCCAGGGCAAATCCCGCTTTGGTCTCTGAGGCCAAGCAGGGACTCCCCGGCTGGAGACTCCCGGCTCCCAGGGAAGCGCCCGCCCAGGCCTGAGCGACCAAATTCCATGGAGGCCACGAAGAACTACGCGGTGCTCCTCCGAGGACGCCTAAGCTGTCTTTTCTCAAAGGGGGGTGTGTGTGGCGAGGGGAGAACGTGAGGGGCTTGTGGGCCTCCAAAGAGAACCCCCCCTCTCCCTCCCCCCAGCGCCACGAAAGGGAACCGGCCACTGTTCCCTCTAAGCTGAGCTAGTGTGAGCCGGCTCACAGATTTTTTAGCCTCCGGCTCACACACTTTTGTCTTAGCTCAGGACGGGGGGGGGGGCTCCAGAGCAAACTAACCCATGCAGCAGCCGGTGTTCCCCCTAAGCGGAGTTAGTGTGAGCCAGCCCACCGTTTTTGGGCCTCCACCTCACACATTTTTGTCCTGGCTCGGGAAGGGCGCCTCCGGAGCAAGCTAATGTGTGCAGCGGCCGATTCGCTGGCTCACCGCTTTAACGCTCACGAAGTAGTGTCTTTTTTTTTTTTTGCTCGCGAGACTCCCCAGCTTAGAGGGAGCGTCGGGGATGGCCCCAACCCGGTTTCCTTCGCACCTCTATTTCCTCTCTAAAGTAATTTATTGGGGGGGGGGTTGGGGCGGCGGCTGGAAATAGTAACTGGGGGAAGTCAGAGACGTGACGGTCTTGCGCCTTCGCGGCGGCTGCCGGGACCGGTTTTACCCCGGAGAAGGAAAGGGATTTGGCCCCGCGGACTGCGCAGAGAGAGAGAGGCGGAGGAAGGGCTCCGGTCTGGAAAAGACGGCCGAACGTCTCGGGCTTTCGACGGGAATTGTGGGCGGCTGTTCCTCAGCAGCGTCAGGCCAAGCCACACCAAAGTTTGGACACCGGGTGGGTCCGCTCCAGTGTTCCCTCTAAGCTGAGTTAGCGTGAGCCCGCTCGCAGTTTCTCAGCCTCCGGCTCGCACGTTTTTCTCTTCGCTCGGGAAGGATGGGGCTCCAGAGCAAACGAATTCATGCAGTAGCCAAATGGCCGGCTCACAACTTTGATGCTGGTAGCTCAGGAAGTGGAATTTTGGCTCGCAAGACTCCGCAGCTTGGAGGGAGCACCGACTCGGAACCCCCCTGGCTGCCAAGGAGACTGACTTCAGCTGGGCTGGGACCTCTGTTCCGAGGCCTCCTTGTGGGGTCCGTCCGTCCAAGTCCAGGGGTCTCCCTCTTGGCCTTCGTTTTTTCCCAGCGGCCCAGCTGGAACCGCCGCGGGAGCCCTTGAGCCAGCGGCGGTGAAAGAGGCCAAGAGATGTGATTTCTCGGCAGGCCTCGCTTCAGACGGCTCCCCGCCCTCCCAACTGTCTGAAGGACCTCCTCGTCTGCCGTCTCCTAAACCTGAGCCTTTCCTGTCTCGAGAACTGTGACCCCTCCCTGTGACATCTGTGCCGTGTTCTCAAGTGCCTATATACCCAGTTTCAGGTTTCCTTCGGCTCCTGTTATGGGATTTCTGCCGTCCAAACCCTCCTCCATTCTTTATCGGACGTCCCATCCGGGTTGAGGTTGCGTAATCCGTCTTGAGACGCGGCAAGAAAGGCGGACTATATATAATGTCTATTAAATGAAATGAAATGTTCCGATGGGCACGTGTCTGGGTTTCTCTGCCCCGGGCCCTGGGAAGAAACGTGGCGGGGGGCGGGAGAGGGTCGCCCCTCATTTTGCAGCCAGCAAAACTATGCAGCCGCCTGTCAGTTCAAGCAGCACTTAAGGGGAAAGCTCGGTCTGGGGCGGCTGCGCCCCGGAGGGACATCGGAGGAGACCTGCGGGGATTGATGGCGCGGGCGGGCCGGAGGTTTTGGTGGTCTCTGGAAAGAGAGAAAGGGAGCCCCGGTGGAGCACATGGGAAACCGCCTCTGGAGCCTGGGTCTCTAAGGGAAAGATCAGCAGGTGTTGCCAGACTGCCCCGCTGGATCCACGGGCACTTCCAGGGTTCCCCGCTTTGCCGGGAGCGGCCCTCTGGAAACCGGCCGGCGGAGTTTCAGACCTGACCTGCCAGAGGGCCCGGTCGAGGGGGAGCCAGTTCTCCGACGGGGCGCTCCAGTTCCTGTCCTTAGGGGCTTGCGCCGGGGAACTATCCGCCGGATCGGGTCCAGACCCTTTCCTTGCCGAAGGAGAGCCCGAATGTGCCCCCGTTGACCGTGGGTCAGCGCTTCTGTGGTTCCTCTTCTCTCTGTCTCTCTGTCTCTCTTCTTTGGCCGAAACAGAAAGACACCGAGGGGCAGGTTTCCCTTTGAAAACGAAGATCGGAACTAGCTGGTCGCTCAGCGCTGGCCCCGGGTGGCGTGTCGGATGGAGGACGCCCCGCCTGGCTCAGCCGGCCAAGCAGAGAGAGAAACGGAGCCCCAAGTGATGGGAAACGGACGTTTTTTATTAGGAACTTCGACTGACCACTTCCGCAGGAAAACTAAAGAACTTCCGTCCGTCCTTTCTTCCTTCCTCTCTCTCTCTCTCTCTTTCTGTCTCCCTCCCTCCCTTTCTCTCTTTCTTTCTCCTTCCTGTCTCTCTCTCTCTCTCTCTCTCTTCCTTCCTTCCTTCCTTCCTTCCTTCCTTCCTTCCTTCCTTCCTTCCTTCCTTCCTTCCTTCCTTCCTTCCTTCCTTCCTTCCTTTCTTTCTTTCTTTCTTTCTTTCTTTCTTTCTTTCTTTCTTTCTCTCTCTCTCTCTCTCTCTCTCTCTCTCTCTCTCTTTCTTTCTTTCTTTCTTTCTTTCTTTCTTTCTTTCTTTCTTTCTTTCTTTCTTTCTTTCTTTCTTTCTTTCTTTCTTTCTTTCTTTCTTTCTTTCTTTCTTTCTTTCTTTCTTTCTTTCTTTCCCCTAGAGCACCGGAGTTTACGTTTCTCCACGAGATAATCTCTACCCCCCCACACACGTCCTTCGGAGTCAGAGCTCCAAACCTTTTACACTTTACAAGAGGTGAGGGAGAAGGCCGTAAAGTAAAGTCCAGAGATTGGTTTCGGCAGGGATCAGGTTGTATTAGTCAAGGCCATGCGGCAAAGACATCGGAACCCTTCCTTTCACAGGTGCGTGTGGGGGTTGGGGGAGGCACGAACGGCGAGCTCCTGGTTCAACAACACCCGGGGGCCACCCGGGCTCTCGACCGACCGCCATCTTCTCTCCGCTTTCCCTGCTGGAGGTCAACATCTGATCCATTACAATGTGGGTCAGCCGCGCTCCCTTCAGGGAGGCTGACCTAAATCCGGATTGACTGCCGGTTCCAAGAGAGTTTACCTGGCTAGAACGGAGCGGGTGCCGCCTTTCATAACCGGTTCATCACAACGCCCCGAACACAACCACGTGGAGGCCTTTCCTCTCCCCCGAGGCCGGTTGCAGCCTTTCGGTTTACAACCCGGAGTGGACAGACCTTATTAAAAGCATTTTGCAGCCTTCGAGCAAAACGGGCGGGTTTCCTCTCTGCACCGACACCGCCGCGCCGCGCCCCAAACCTCTGATTTCAACGGGAGAGGGAACCCGCTTTCCCTCTTTCCGTAGAAATGACTGAAAAACATAACGACGCTGAATTTTAGCCGGATCCTCCCGCCCTGTGCCTCTGGGGGAGACTGTTTCTCGGGAATGTTTTGAAAAGGCTACTTTGAAAGACTCTTGTTAGCTGGGGCTTTGGCTGGTTGCCCGGACCGGACTTCCAAATAAGCCACATGCCTTCCCGACCGTTTCATTTCGGCGACGAAAGAGCCGTTTTGTTAGAAAATTAATCAGTGGCCCCACTTCAGGACAGAGGGGTCTGGAATTGCCTCGGGGAATCGTCTTCTCAGGAAACTCAGATCGTTTCAAAGGGTCGCAGTGTGGGTCTACAGTAGAAGAGCCGGATCCGAATTACCTTAGAGACCAGCCAGATTTTCGGGGCAGGAGCTCCCGGGAGTCAAATCTCCCTCCGTCAGATACCCAAAATACTTGTAGGAAATGCTCCCTCTAAGCTGTGAAGTCTTGTGAGCAGAAATTCTACCTTGTGAGCTCCTGGCATTAAAGTTGTGAGCGAGCGATTTGGCTACTGCATAAATTAGCTGGCTCTGGAGCACTCCTTCCTGAGCTAAGACAAAAAGGTGCGAACCAGAGGCTAAAAAGCCATGAGCTAGCTCACACTAACTCAGCTTAGAGGGAACACTGCTCTGGAGCCCTCCTTCCTGAACTAAGACAAAAATCTGTGAGCTGGAGGGTAAGAAACGGTGAGCTCGCTCACACTCACTCAGCTTAGAGGGAACACTGCTCGTAGGGGGATGCAACACAAGACACATTAGGGTGTGTGTGAAGGGGGGGGCCTCTTGGCCCTTTGTGAGCCCGCCCGCCCCTGGTACTTTCCTCTCAGCCAAGGGGGGGGGGACGGACGTGGCTTCCCTGTGGAACTCGGAGAGATGCTTGGATTCTCTGGCAGGCAGGGCCTGGTTCTTCTCCCCCCCCAGACTCTCGGCAAGCGATTTGTTCTGCCCGCTCGCCAGGATCCGGAGCGACCAGGGCCCACAGAGCCGAAAAGAGGGCCCTCAACAACCCGCCCAGATCTCTCGGGAGCCCCGGGGCCCACGCCGAGCCAAGCGCCTTTGGATGGTTTCAAGAGGTTCCGCCTGCGAAGAGCGTCGGATCTCTTGGCCCGCGCAGCTCCCAGCCGGAGGGGTCGAGTCCGCTTGGGCCGGGAAGAGGGGGCCCTCCCAGAGCCCCTCTGCTGCGTTTTCAAATCACGTTTCTTGCCCCGCTGTCTGAATGGCCTCGCAGGGGTCGCTTTCCAGTGCTCCCTCTGCGCTGAGTCAGTGTGAGCTAGCTCACCATTTTTTGAGCCTCCAGCTCTCACATTTTGCGTCTTCACTCAGGGAGGAGGGGCTGCAGAGCAAACGGATTTACCCAGCAGCCAAATCGCTCGCTCACAACTTCCCTGCCGGTAGCTCACAAAGAAGGATTTTTGCTTACAGGACTCCACAGCTCAGAGGGAGCAAAGTGCTCCCTCTAAGCTGAGTTAGTGTGAGCTAGCTCACCGTTTTTTTAGCCTCCGGCTCACGCGTTTTTTGCCTCAGCTCAGGAAGGATGGGGCTCCAGAGCAAACCGATTTATGCAGGAGCCAAATCGCTCGCTCACAACTTCAATGCCAGTCGCTCCCGAAGGAGAATTTTTGCTCACGAGATTCCACAGCTTAGAGGGAGCATTGCACCCTCTTTTAAAAATACGACTTATTCTGTATTCCGTATTTCGCCTTCTGTATGTTGCATTGTGGCCAATAAAAACCTCCACGCCCTTTCCAGTCTTTTGGGTCGGTCCCAGGTGGATGTAAACCGACCCAGTATCAGGGGGAGCCTGCGGTTGCTCTGAGATCCGGTGGGCTTGGACGGGGCCCTGCGAGACTGCAGGAGACGTCGGCAGCCCCATGGAGAGGGGCCAAAGAGAGTTGTCGGACCCCCACACCGGGTTCAGAGACTCGGACCATCACAGTTCTCTCTTTCTTTATCTATTTATAGTTCCCCTTTCTCCCTCGGACTCAAGGCGGACAGAATACCCCACATCTCAAGGTGAAATTCCACAATTGATTTGGGCCTAGATATACTTTAAAGGGAAATACTTTTTTTGAATTTGTGTATTATACCAGTTGATTCTTATAAGGGTCATGCCTAGCTTTCGCTGAAACTAGGCTAATTCCTGCATAATATAGCTAACGTTTTGCATTTTACTGTCTGCAGTCATTAAGATACCGATATATTTATCTGTATTGTGCTTTGCTTAAAAACCAATAAAAATGTCAACGTGGGACAGAATCGCCAGGATGGGACGTCGAATCAACAACGGAACAGGATTAGGGCCGTGGCTCCAACCGGAAGCCTCCGAAACAGCCCTGCCGCCAAGCGTAAGTGTGAACATGACACTTTAAACGATGCAAGATCGCCTAGTTGGACCCAGGGTGGGGCGAGCTGTACACGGTGGTAGAGACCACCCTCTCTGATACCTCTGTTCAAATGGATCGCTTCGTACAGCCGCAACTCTGTCGCCTGCCCAGAGAAACCCTCTCGGATAATTCCGTTTGGCACAGTCTGCGGAAAGCCCGGAGAGCCGGAGGTTTCCTGAGCTTCGTGGGCAGGCCGCGCCACGCGGTGGGGAGTTCGCAATGCTCCCTCTAAGCTGCGGGGTCTTGTGAGCAAAAATTCTACTCTGTGAGCTGCTGGCGTTGAAGTTGTGAGCGTGAGATTTGGCCACTGCCTGAATGAGCTTGCTCTGGAGCCCTCCTCCCCGAGCGAAGACAAAAATCCGTGAGCCGGAGGCTAAAAAGCCGAGAGCTAGCTCACACTAACTCAGCTTCGAGTGAACCCTGATCACAACAGAGAGGGCGGCTGTCCGGGCAGTTGTTGAGTTTGCCCGTTTGCCGGAGGAGCGAAGCTGGGGTGGCGAAGCTTCGGGGGAGCCGGCATTTGTTTAAAGTTTGGGGGGGCTTTTAAAAAGTCAGAGGGCACTGGAATTCGCACGCGACCACCAGCCACGGCCCCGCTTCTCTCCCCACCCAAGCATTTAGAAGGTCCCTTTAAATGCTTCGAGGGAGACGCCGGGAGAGCCCCCCCCGCGCGCCTGCACCCCAAAGCCATGAATTCGCAGCTTGGAGAGCAGGCGCACAGGGCCTCCCCCGGCTTCACCCCAAAAGTCGTGGGGCCTTGGGAAGAAGTCAGGGGCCTGGGGTCGGGAGCCCCCCCTTGTAGCTACTGGCCTGGGAGGCGGCCTGGGGGATGCGAGGGTTCAGGGCCCCCAGCCAACGCTCCCTCTAAGCTGTGGAGTCCTGTGAGCAAAAATTCTGCTTTGCGAGCTGCTGGCATTAAAAGTGGCGAGCGAGCGATTTGGCGCGCCGCATCAATGAGTTTGCCCTGGAGCCCTCCTTCCCGAGCCAAAAACGTGTGAGCCGGGGGCTAAAGAACGGTGAGCTCGCTCACACTCACTCAGCCGAGAGGGAACACCGCGTCCCATAGCCCGTCCCTTCAATGGGAGCAATTCGGCCGCGGCCATCCACCGGAATTCCTTCTGATCCGTCCTGGGCAAAGTTTTGGGCGCGAGCTTTGGGAGGCCTCCAGAACTCTTTCAATGTTCCGCACAAATTGGGGAGGGGGGGGCAGGAAAAACCTCTCCCCCTCCCTTTATTCTCGCTTCGGAGTCAGTCCACGCCCAGCCGAACCACCAGTTCTGGGGGGCTCCCTGCCCTCCGGGGCGGCCGGTCCCCGTTAGAAGAAGGTCTTGCGCGGCTCAGCAGCAGGACAGGCGCCGGGGGGGGGGCGGGCCGAGCACAGAGGCAGCCTGGGGGGGTGGAGGGGGGTTCCCCACTTCTTGAGCACCTTTCAGAGTAGACTTGAGACTCTTCTGTCTGTGCAACCGGTTGGGGGCTACGGAGGAATTCACACCGGTTCGTCCCGCGCCTCCCATCTTTTACTGGGGAGGGGGGAGATTTCGCGTCCCGCTGCACGGATCCCACGTTCGGCAAAAGGCAGAATCCGAATGGAGATGAAAATAAAAACAGGTGTCTCCCTCCACACACGACGGAAGGAGAGCTCAGACGGGGCGCGGGGTGTGGGGGGGAAACAGCGCACCCGGGGCCGGCTGCCAGCTCCGTGGAAACGGAGGAAACGTGGCAGGTGGCGCTGGAAGCGGTCTGCTTTGCAAAATGTTCTCCTCCCCGCCCTTGAAAACGCGGTTGCCTCCGCGCGCCTGTCTGTCCCCGTTCTCCTCGGCGGCCGAGGGTCGCCGTGTTGTTCCGCAGCAAAAGTAACACCATAGAGACCAACGGGATTTCCAGGGTGCGCGCTTTCCAGAGTATCTAGCCAAGCAAGCTTGGACTCTGCAAAGCTCATACGTAGGAGATCTTGTCGATTTCTAAGGACCTATTCTGATCCAACCTACCATGTCTTCCAGTGCATTTCTTCAAGTACATAATAGTGCCAGGTTTCTAGTGCATCTCTATTGCATTTCTTCTAGTGCATAATAGTGCCAGGTTTGTAGTGTATCTCTAGCGCATTTCTTCTAGTGCATAATAGTGCCAGGCCTCTCGTGCAACTCTAGCACATTTCTTCTAGTGCATAATAGTGCCAGATCGCTAGCGCATTTCTTCTAGTGCATAATAGTGCCAGGTTTCTAGTACATTCCTAGTGCATTTCTTCTAGTGCATAATGGTGCCAGGTTTCTAATGCATTCCTAGTGCATTTCTTCTAGTGCATAATGGTGCTAGGTTTCTAATGCATTCCTAGTGCATTTCTTCTAGTGCATAATGGTGCCAGGTTTCTAGTGCATTTCTTCTAGTGCATAATGGTGCCAGGTTTCTAGTGCATTCCCAGTGCATTTCTTCTAGTGCATAATAGTGCCAGGTCTCTAGTGCATCTCTAGTGTACAATAGTGCCTCGTTTTTCTAACAGGCACATGGTCCCACGAGGCAAAGGAGAGCCAAAGCCCGTTGGCCCCAATTCCTTGTCTGCAGGTCGACGTGGAGAAAACACGGAGCTCCGACTGGGCAGCGCTTAGGCTGGATCCGTTTTTCCTCGAGGGCAGGCCATGCAGGAGAAGAGCTGGATTCGAACCCAGGGGCCCCCTCAGAAGCCAGCCTCAGCGCTGGTAGACTCGAATCTCATCTTGCTACCGCTGGGTTCTCTTTTGCGCCTGGCCGTGTTGGGAAGGAGAATGAAAGCCAGGCCAGGTCTTTCATCGGGGCCAGCCGGAACGACCCCAAGCGTGGTGCCTTTGTGTGGTGTTGTTGGCTGGCCCCGTGAAAAGGTACGACCACACGGGTTTGTTTCTTGCCCCCGGTTTTGCGTGGGCTGAGTCTGCAGTTTGCAGCCTGGAAGGCCGGGGGAGATCCCCAGCAAGGGAACGGCGGCATGCCGGGTGGAGGATCCATCAGGCACCCAGTGCCCAGCTAGGGCCCACCATAAGTTTAAGGCAGTGTTCCCTCTAAGCTGAGTTAGTGTGAGCTACCTTGCAGTTTTCTAGCCTCCAGCTCAGAGATTTTTGCCTCAGCTCAGGAAGGAGGGCTCCAGAGCAAACTAATTGATGCAGCAGCCAAACCGCTCGCTCACAACTTTAATGCCAGGAGCTCACGAAGTAGAATTTTTGCTCACGAGACTCCACAGCTTAAGGGAGCATTGGTTTAGGGGCCCCTAAAAATGCTTTCATTTCTTTTAAAATCAGAAGCTAATAATAATAATAATAATAATAATAATAATAATAATAATAATAATAATAATAATAATAATAATAATAATAATAATAATAATAATAATAATAATATATATTTTAAAAATTCTAGGGCCAAAGGCCCCTGAGACCCTAACACATAGTTCGACCGTGTTGGTAAGAAGACAAATAAAATCCAGCCTGGATTACATTCGGCTTTAAACCCAACGCAGTCGTAAAATGTAATTTTTACTATTTCTATGGAGGAAGGGGACTAGGAAGGCAAAGGTGCGGCCCTGAGCACAGGCGGTGTTGGCGGCGGCTGGGGGAGGGTCTTCGGGCCTCTCGGGCCAGGCGCAAGGCGGGGGAAGGCCGGGGATTTTGGAGAGCCCGTCGCCACTCCGTGGAGACCAGTGTTCCCTCTAAGCAGCGTTCCCTCTAAGCGGAGTTCGTGTGAGCCAGCTCACAGCTTTTTAGCCTCCAGCTCACCCATTGTTTGTCTCAGCTCAGGAAGGAAGGCTCCAGACAGAGCAAACTAATTCCCGCAGTCGCCAGATTGCTTCGCTCACAACTTTGATGCCGGTAGCTCACGAAGTGGAATTTTTGCTCACAAGACTCCGCAGCTTAGAGGGAGCGTCCCCCCCCCCCGCCGGTTTAAAAAACCCGGCTCATTCTGTATTCCGCCTTTTGTATGTTGCACTGTGGCCAGTAAAAACCACCACTCCGTTTTCAGTCCTTTGGGTCCGTCCCTGGTGGATGTAAGCCGATTCTGTAAGGCTCACAAAGGAGAATTTTTGCTCACAAGACTCCACAGCTTATAGGGAGCATTGGTGGAGACCACCCCGGGCGGCCTCAGTGGCCGGACTCCGTGCCAGGGAAACCGGATCCTACAGGCGGGACCCTCGCCCGGACCTTTGCGCTTCCTTGGCCAGGGCCCAGCGCGCTCTCGCTCTCTCCCGCCCTCCCTCTCTCGGAGATGCCGGGCCAAGGGACTGCCCGAAAGCTACTCGGAGGAAAGAGCGGGTCGGGGATACTAAGAGCTGCCAGGTGCCAAGAATAACGGCGAGGCGAAGGCTTGAAGAAACCCTCGCGCAGCTCCCGGCCCGAAAACGTCCCCGACCTCGGTTGGAGAGGCAGGCCGGCAGGGCCCGGGCTTGGCGGGGTTCGCTCTCCTCCCGGGAAGCTTCGGATCCCCCGCGGGCGGCCGGTTCACAGAGCTGAATAGGCCGGGGGGCCCCCTTCTCCTTCCAGACCTTCCCCGCTGCTGGGTCGGTCTTCAGCCCTCCAGACGGGAATCGAGGCAAACCCCCCCCCACCTCCCCAGAAATCAGCCTCTTCTCGCGGATCCTTGGCAGACCGGTCCTTGGGGGGGAGGCGGTGTCCCCCCGCTGGGATTCTTCTAAGGAGACCTTCGCCGGATCGGCAGACTGAATCTCTCTTCCCGGGGCATCACGAAGACCGGAGGAGCGGGCCTGCCCCGCGATCGCTCGTGTAAGCTGGACACGCATCAGGTCCTCCCACCAAGGCTCCCGTCTAAGCGGTGGAGTCCCGTGAGCAAAAAATTCTACTTTGTTGAGCTGCTGCGTCATTTCGTTCGCTCCGGAGCCCTCCTTCCCTGAGCCCAGGCAACAAGGTGTGAGCCGGAGGCTAAAAAAACGGTGAGCTGGCTCACGGTAACTCAGCTTAGAGGGAACGCTTGCGGCTGGGTCTGCGGGCCCCTCCGGCGCCTTCCGAAAAGGGCTTGGAGCGACTTTCATGCGGTTCGGCTTTGTCCTCCGCTTAGTTACCCAAATGGTTGCTTATTGCAAGAGCCTCGCCTTCCAGGAGGCCGAGGCCGGTTTGGGAGGGCAGCTGGTTTTAAAATGGATCCAAAAATCCTGCGTGTCCGACCCGCTCGCTCTCCCTCTCTCTGTCTCTCCCGTTCCGGTCTCTCTCTTTCTGTCTCTGCATGTGTTCCTCTCTGTTCCTGTCTCCTTTTCTCTCTACCTATCCGTCTGCCTGTCTTTTCCCTGTCGATTTATCCGTCATGTCCGTGTCTGTGTCTCTCTGCTTCTGTGTCTGCCTGCCTGCTGGATTTTCAGCAGCAGAGTCGTGCCAAAGAAGCCGGCCACACAACGTGCTTGCTTTTAGAAAAAGACTTTACTGAAAGATCAAAGGGGGAGGGGAGAGGGTAGGTGGGTTTTAAACAATAAAGCGTGAACAGACTAGGAACTCCCCACCCCCAAACTAAAGGCCGCGACGGCTAAAAGACCTTGTGCTCTTTAGAACAAAGGAACAGAAAGTTCCCAAAACGCCTTAAGTGACCAAAAGGCGTGCAATGGCCCCAATAAAACTGTTTAACCAACAGAGAAACCTAGACCCCCTTCATTAAGAATACCTCCTCCTCCTCCTCTAGCGGGAAAATCTACACGGTGTTTAATAGGTCCTATTCTAATCAGTTGCTAGCTGTAAACACAAACAACAGCCGGTTGACTCTCTCCGGTTACAAGAAAGAGAGAGAGAAGGGGAGAAATTGCATTTATTCCAAGAGTTCGTCTCTGTCCCTCTCTAGTCTGTTGTGTGTATCTCTGTTTCTGTTTGTCTTTCTCTGTTTCGGTCTAGGTCTATCTATCCTCCATCCATCCATCATATTTCTCTCTCTTTCTCTCTCTCTCTCTCTCTCTCTCTCTCTCTCTCTGTCTCTCTCTCATCCACACATCCACCCATCCTCTGTCTATCTATCATCCATCCATCCATCCATCCATCCATCCATCCATCCATCCATCCATCCATCCTCTGTCTGTCTGTCTGTATCTATCATCTGTCTGTCTATCATCTCTCTCTCATCTCTCTCTCTCTCTCTCTCTCTCTCTCTCTCTCTCTCTCTCTCTATCTATCTATCTATCTATCTATCTATCTATCTATCTATCTATCTATCATCCATCCATCCATCCATCCATCCATCCATCCATCCATCCATCCTCCGTCTGTCTGTCTATCATCTGTCTGTCTATCATCTCTCTCTCTCTCTTGTCCGTCCGTCCGTCCGTCCGTCTGTCTGTCTCTCTCTGACCGTCGCCCCTGTTTCCTGGCTGCGGAGTCCAGCCTGGACGGCAAGAAAGTGGATCCCAAGGCCCTGCGTCTGTCTCCCATGCTGCAGAACCCAGACAATGCTGTGAGAGTGTTCAAAGAACATTTCCGGTTCCGAAGGCCCGGCAGGAAGAGGAGGCCGGGCCCGCCTGGGGCTGAGGAGAGGTCGGGGGAGATGCGGGGCGGAAATCCAGAAGGCAGATGATTTAAACGGGGGGGGGGGGGGCTTTGCCTCTCTCGCGTTTCCCCGGCCCGGCATCTCCAGGGGTTTTAGGACTGAGGCCCCCACCCCGGTGTGGGGGGAGTTCCACAAGCCCCCTGGAATAGGCCTGGCAGCCGAGGCCACGGATCAAGGGAGGCTGGCAACGCCCGGCATGCGGCAGCCAGACCGGCAACCTCGGGGGGGGGGGGCAAGGGGGCTCTGGCTCAGCCCCTATTCCCTTCAGAGGGGTCTTCCTCCGGCAGGACTGTGCCCCTCTAGGGCTCGGAATCCCGGATTCGGTGCTCGGTGGGCAAGAAAGAGCTCGAAGAGGGCGCTCCCGTCCAGTGTTCCCTCTAAGCTGGGTTAGCGTGAGCTAGCTCACAGTTCTTTAGCCTCTAGTTCACAGATTTTTGTCTCAGCTCGGGAAGAAGGAGGGCCCCAGAGCAAACTGATTTATGCCGAAGCCAAATCGCTGGCTCACAACTTTTAATGCCAGTCGCTCACAAGGTAGAATTGTTGCTCACAAGACTCCATAGTTTAGAGGGAGCATTGCCGTCTCACCTGCCCAGGTGTGACCGCCGGTTCTCCGGGATCCACGGTCCAAACTCGAAGCCCTGCGTAAGCACCGCTTTCGTCATATTCCCGGCGACCGGTTTTCTCTGCGTCGTGAATCCACCTAGAAGTCCCCCCACCCCCAACCAGGCCAGCTGCCCCACGGAGGTCACCCGCAGCAGGGCCAGAAACCTGCCCTTCCGGTCTGACCCAGCCAGAGGTAGAGTGCCGCGGAACGTGGAGGCTCGCCACTTCCTTGTGGCGGCTAACCGCCCTGTACAGGCCGATCCCCTCTTATTTAGGGGTTGTGGTTTTAAGTTTTAACCCTCCTCTGGCTGGGACTGAAACCCTACTTACTGAAGAACGGGGGCTGTGAACGGGAGCGTGATAGATTCCTCCCCTCCCTGGGACTTGTGATCAGTAATTGGGGCTTTGGGAACGAGGCTCCAGGTCCTTTTCACACCCTGCCAGCTCCAGAGAAGGAGGGGGCCGCAGATTGAAGCTGAGTTAGTGTGAGCTTTTTAGCCTCCAGCTCGCACGTTTTTGTCAGAAACCATGGCTCCAGAGCAGAATCATTTATGCAGGAGCGAAATCGCTCGCTTGCAACTGTAGTGCCGGGAACTCACTAAGTACAACTTCTGCTCACAGGACTCCGCAGCTTAGAGGCAGCATTGATTGACAGTGTCCCATTTCTCTCTCTCTTAAATTTAACCTGATATTCATCGCCAGCCTTTCTGGCTGGGACTCCTCCAGGCGGATCTTGAGCAGGCAACACAATCCACTGAACGGGACGTCCAGTCCAGTAGACGAGGCAATAGGATTAGGACTGTAGATAACCAGCCAACCGCGACCAACCAGCTCTCTGTTCGGTCTGGCGCGGCCTCGCCTCGCCGGAGGGCGGGGGGGAGGTCTAGCGGTCAGCCTCAGGACACAGTGGGGACGATCCGGGAGGAAACCCTCCTGCGCAAACCCCGCGGAAAGGTGCAGAAAATGGCGAGATCTCGCGCCTCTATACACTGCGGGACTACAGGGGAGCCACGGATCGCCACTTGGGGGCGGGTCAGGAAGCCATTTTTCTCCAGGCCAGTTTGGCTGGAGAATCCTGGAGGGGTTTTTTTTTAATCATCTTCTGATCTTGGAACAGCGGTCACTTGGGATGTGGAGGTATTTGTGAATTCCCTGCATTATGTGGGGGTTGGACTAGATGACCCCTGGAGAACCCTTTCAACTCTTTGATTCTATGATTCCCCCAGCCTGGTTTCCAGCGGATTCTGGGCTCTTTTGAGAATGGGTTCCCCCTCCACTCTTTCAGATACACTGGAAGGAACGATAAAGTTCAAACTTATAGACAGGGGCTGAACAGCAAATTAACATGTAACACAAGGAAGAGGGCCACCTGGATCTTTCTAACCCTTGCTGAGACCTGAGACCAGTGTTCCCTCTAAGCTGAGTGAGTGTGAGTTAGCTCACAGTTTTTTAGCCTCGGGCTCACACATTTTTGTCTCTGCTCAGCAAGGACGGCTTCAGAGCAAATTAATTGGGGCAGTAGCCAAATCGCTCGCTCACAACTTTAATGCCAGTAGCTCACAAAGTAGCATTTTTGCTCACAAGACTCCACAGCTTAGAGGGAGCATTGCGTGAGACTCCCCGGCTTCCGAACAGAAAATCGAATCAGCAGCCAAACCGAATTCCGGAGGCCCTGGATGCCTCTGTGACAGTTCAGTTCTGCCAAAGCTGTTAATATAAGAACGTAAGAGAAGCCCATGTTGGATCAGGCCAATGGCCCATCCAATCCAACACTCTCTGTCACACAGTGGCCAAAAATACCAGGTGCCATCAGGAGGTCTAGCAGTGGGGCCAGGACACTAGAAGCCCTCCCACTGTTGCCCCCCCAAGCACCAAGAATACAGAGCATCACTTGCCCCAGACCAAGAGTTCCTATCTATGCCTTGTGGCTAAGAGCCACTGATGGACCTCTGCTCCATATGTTTATCTAATTCCCTCTTGAAACTGTCCATGCTTGTAGCTGCCACCACCTCCTGTGGCAGTGAATTCCATGTGTTAATCACTCTTTGAATGAAGAAGTACTTCCTTTTATCTGTTCTAACCTGACAGCTCAGCAATTTCATTGAGTGCCCACAATTTCTTGTATTATGAGAAAGGGAGAAAAGTACTTCTTTCTCAGCCTGCTCTATCCCATGCATCTATCTATGTATCCCATATCTATCAACCTGCTCTACCCCTGTTCTCCCAAGGACAGTTCTGGAAAGAATTATCTCAGCCTCAGCTACCCCACAAGGTGCCTGTTATGGGGAGAGGAAGGGAAGGAGACTCCTAGTGAAGGGTGGGGTATAAATCCAATCTCCTCCTCCTCCTTTTTCCTAATCAGTTACCTCCAGCATGAAAGAGAGAGCCAGAGTAGTGCAGTCATTAAGAATGTCTGACTACTGTCTGGAGGATCCAAGTCTGAATCCCCACTTGTGCCATAGAAACTCCTTTGAGCCATTCATGCTCTCTCTGCCTGACCTACCTCACAGGGTTGTTGTGAGGATAAAATGGAGGAGAGGAGAATGATTGTAATGATTTCATGTTTTTTTGTGTTTGTGTTTCTTTAAATAGTTTGACGGCAGTGCTGTAAGGAGAGTGATAGAGGGAGACAAGTGTGATGTGATTGGCTGGTGACAGAGGGTGTGGGAGGAGAGATGTCTCTGAGGGGATTCTGTGTGTGAAATCTGAAGGGAGAGCATAGTCTGTGGGACTATGGGAGTTTCTGAGTCTATTCTATGTGAATAACAGAAACAGTTTAGTCTGTGTGAATGTGAGTTTTGAGTCTATTCTGTGTGAATAAGACAAAGAGTTCAGCCTGTGTGGCTATATAGATGAGAGAAAGAGAGATAAGATTGTGTGTCTACACCCGTCAGAGTAGAGTTTTGGGAGTTTGAAAGACTGTTGCTGACACCAAACTTTGCCAGTTATATTTACTTTCATCATCAGCAGTCCAAAATAGCCAGAAACCTATTTTGTTCTTTATTAAATAGATCTCTTTTTTTGTTTAAACTTATCCCAGAAATCAGAATAGTCCTTCCTCAGGGCCACATAGTCCTCTGAAGTGCCCAGACCCTAGGTCATTATTCTACCAAAAGAGAGAGATTTGGAATTTTTAATTCCTGGTGGCAGCAGAAATCTACCAAGTTTAGGTACACAGAGAGTGTTTTAAAGGTGAAAACAGTTCCTCCCTCCAAGAAGCGAGATCACCACAATGATGTAGGTAGTTTCTCCCATTGGGGAGAAAGACAGGGTAGAAATGAATAAGATACATAACTGAAATAAGAATGAATGAATAAATAAATCTCTTGGCTCCTGGGCACGCTCAAGGTCACTTTGCTTTCCTACATAGACCGAAGAGGGTCTTCCTCGAGGAGGTGACATCCGAGGGCCAATCTTGGTCCACACACAGTTTTTAGCCCCAGAATGGTCAAATTGTGAGAGCACTGATGGCTCCGGGCAGGGGCAGCCCGTGAAAGAGTCTCTCCTCCAAGTCTCTGTTTCCTACTATAAGGGGGGGGAGGAGCTTGACCATCCCATTGTCTAGACCTATTAGCATTTATATGAAGGTGGACTGAGGTAAGTCTGGAAAGGGGGAGGGGGCTTCTAGTGTCCTGGCCCCACTGCTGGACCTCCTGATGGCACCTCGTATATTTTGGCCGCTGTGTGACAGAGTGTTGGACTAGATGGGCCATTGGCCTGATTCAACATTGGCTTCTCTTATGTTCTTATGTTCATTAAACTAACTTCCCTCCACCCAGCCCATTCTCTGCCCAGAGAGGGGAAGGAAACACTTTTAAAACTCAGAGTGAAGGTTTTGTTTATTTCAAATTTTCCCCCTCCATAAAAATGCATTGTTTCATACCACCCCCTCCCAAGATTCCACATGGAAAGGCATCCTTTTATAGAAAGTTGCTCTGCTGTGAATCCAAAAAAATCAGTTATAAGAAACGTACAAGACAACATATTTCACATTAGAGAATACACATGCAAGTCATCCAGCATATAATCCCACATAAGAATCAGTCCGCTTTAAGAGTCTATGTCCTTCCTGGAAAGGAAATCTACCACCACGTTGTTGCATCCAGCAATATATTTAATCTTTATGTTGAACTCCTGAATACTCCACAACCACCTCTGAAGCGGATGTTCCAGTTCTTCATCATTTGCAGACATTGTAGGGCCTGTTAGGAGGGTAAATTTTTGCCCCCACAATTCCTGGAATTTGCTCAATTTGGTGGCGAACTCCGCCCCCTGGATGGCACTTCACACCCTTGCTAAATGCTCCAAGTGTGAATCCAAGTCCTTGCTAAAAATTGCAACGTCACCAATGCAAGGCACTATAAACTTTGACATGCCACTCCACAAGTTATTCACCAGCCTTTCTAACCCCAAAGGGCAGCATCATAAACTCGTACAGTTCACCTGGAGTAATAAAGGCAGGCTTAGCCCTTCCTTCTGCCTCTAATTCCATCTGTCAATGACCCTTACAAAGGTCTACCACGGATATCACCCTGGCAGATCCAAGCATGTCCAACAAAGTCTCTATCCTGGGCATAGGAGAAGCATCTGGTTTTGTGATAATATTGAGTTTTCTGTAGCCCACAAAAAAACCTAATTGAGCCACCTGGCTTGGTCACTATGATAACTGGAGCCACCCATGAGCTTAATGAGGGCTGGATCACACCCAACCTCAACCTATCTTCCACCTCCGTCCAAACATCTGCTGGCCGGCACCCTACCATTCACTCTGTAAGGAGGGCACTGGATAGGCCCACGAGATCCCGTGTCTATTCTGTGCCCAGTCAAATCTGTTCTCTCTGGTTCCTTTCTAAAAAAAATCCTCAAACCGACTGTCAGACTGAGAGGATTCTCTCTTCTTCCTGCCACTGAGCTGGTTCAGAAAAGCGAGCCAAAACATCCACTAGGTTGCCGTCTGGCTCCTCATCTCCTTCTTCCCTCCTAGCTGCACTCTGTGCCATCTTCTGCTCAAGGTACAGTTTCGATGTCTTCACATGCACAACCTTGGTCCTTTCCCCTGACCTTCCCATACAATCTGTGTAGGTCATATGAGCCAGCCTCTCCACAATCATGTGAAGGCCCCTCCCACGCAGCTTTCAGATTGTCTATGCAAAGCAGCTGAAAAACCATTACCTTGTCGCCTAGCTCAAAAATCCAAGATCTTGCTGTCTTTATCATACCAGCTGCTTTGAATGGCCCGGGCCATCACCAAATTCTCCCTGACAACACTCCTCGTCCCTTTCAGCCGCCCTCTGAAAGACAGGACGTAATCCATCCCTGACTTCTTCACCTTAGGAAACTTCTCCTCTCACCTTTCCTTTACAAGATCCAGTCGTCCCCAGGCCTTCCTTCCCAAACACGAATTCAAAAGGTAAGAACCACGAGAGCTCTTGTGGAAATTCCCTTTAGGCAAACAATAACTGTGTGTCAGTTCTTGAAGGAACTCACTCCCAACAACACTCCCTTGGCAGTGATTTGTATATTGAGAGCCAATGTTGGATTTCAAAATTCTGAGTCGATGGGTGCATTCCAAACACAAGAGCCATGCTTAGTAAAAGAAAATATCTTTACTAGGAAAAACAGAATAAAACATGGGAAAGGTACTTTGGATAAAAGAAATCAAAGTTTACATACTTGCAGCTACTCTATAGGTGCTAACGGCTACATGGCTAAAAACAAAGATGTGGGGTGCGTTGTGGGAACTTCCTTTCTGGTTCACACAGAGAGCCATAAACACTGTGAATACATGAATGCTAGATCAAAGCATTTCTACAGACAAGATATTTGTTGACCGATACAAAAGTTACAGGTCACTTCATTAGGATAAACAACTCCCACAAACTTTCCCACCATTGAATACATTACACAACGTAACATCCTGTTCGCTAACAAACAACATTTAACTCTATAATGGCTGGAATGTAAGCAACTTGCAATTCCAACACCCATCCAGTCCAACACTCTGTCACACAGTGGCCAAAAATACCAGGTGCCCTCAGGAGGTCCAGCAGTGAGGCCAAGACACTAGAAGCCCTCCGACTGTTGATCCCTCCCCAACACCAAGAATACAGAGCCTCATTTTCCCCAGCCTGAGATTTTCTATCTATAACTCATGGCTAATGGCCACTGATGGACCTCTAAATCCGCACATTGGGGGCACCTGGGAGGCAGAGAGATTTCCCTGCATACTTGGAGCAGTCTCCAGGTGTGCAGAAAAATCCAAAGAGTTGAAAAAAGCATATGGGGGATATTTAAATCCCCCCAGAAGTAAAAGAGTGTTCCCTGGGCATGTGCAGAGAACGCCCTGGCAACTGTCTTGCTGTCGCCGGGGCAGGAGGGGGTGGGAGAAGGCCTTGCTGCCACTGGGGGGGGGGGAAGGAGAAGGCTTGGTGGGCCAAGCTCGAGCCGAGCTCAGGCCTCGCCGAGGGGTGCCGGAGGGAGGAGGGAGAAGGCTTGGAGAGGCCAGCTGCTGTGAGCCTCTCAGGCCTTGCCACCACCACCGGGGGGAGGGGAGGGGGAGGGAGAAGGCTTGGTGGGCCTGGCAGCTGGGAGCCACACAGGCCTTGCCGTTCATGCTGGGGGGCGCAAGGGAGAAGAGGAGAAGGCTCACCTGCAGCTGCTTCCTCCTCCTCCACTGGCGCTCCCCCCCTGTGAGTATCGCAGATCCCCCTTCTTGTCTATATACTAATAGCCAAAAGGCCCCCTCTGTGTGGATATCTAAATCCGCACATTAGGGGCACTTAGGGGGCAGTGAGATTTTCCTGCACACTTCGGGCAGTCCCCAGGTGTACAGAAAAATCTGAAAAGTTTAAAAAACTACATGGGGGATACTGCACAGAGAACGCATGTGCAGAGAACACCCTGGGAACTGTCCCCCCACCGCCGGTGCAGGGGGGTGAGGGAGAAGGCTTGGTGGCCAGCGGCTGTGAGCTGCTCAGGCCTTGCCGCCAGTGCCATGGGGGGGAGGGAGAAGGCTTGGTGGGCCTGGTGGGCCTGCCTGCTGGGCTCACCTGTTGCTGCCGCTCCTCCTGTGGAGCTCCTTCTGCTTCTGCAGGCTGGGAGCTGCGGGGAATACTTCCCCCCACGCGAGTATCACGGGTCCCACTTCTTGTGTTTATCCCGTTCTCTCTTGAAGCCATCCACACCTGCAGCAGCCACCACCTCCTGTGGCAGTGAATTCCAATTGTTAATCACTCTTTGGGTGAAGAAGGACTTCCTTTTATCCTTTCTAACCCAACTGCTCAGTGACTTCATGGAGTGCCCACAAGTTCTTGTATGGTGAGAAAGGGAGAAAAGGACCTCTTTCTCTACCTGCTCTTTCCCATGCATAATCTTGTAAACCTCAATCATGTCAACCGTCGTTTCTCCAAGCTAAAGAACCCCAAGCGCTTTAACCTTTCTTCATAGGGAAAGTTCTCCAACCCTTTTATCATTCTAGTTGCCCTTTCCTGCACTTTCTCCAAAGCTATAATATCCTTTTTGAGGTGTGGTGACCGGAACTTTTTGTCTGTTGCTTCCAGACTTCTGAAAATCCTAATGCATGGGTTACTGAATGTCCCGCTTTGGGGGACTGGACTGGCTCACTCTGGGTAATCCACCATGAGTCCCTGCAGGAAAGTGTCTAATTAGGATCTGGGAGACCCAAATTCGAATCCCCACCTGTGCCATGGAATCTCCCTGGGTGACCCTGGGCCAGTCACACGCTCTCAGCCTAACTGACCTCACAGCGTTGTTGTGAAGACAGGGGGGGAGAACGACATAAGCGAGGGGGACGTAAGCCAGTTTGGGTGCTTATTGGAGTGGAAGGCGGAATATAAATAAAGTAAATACATAAAGGCAGACCATAAATAAGGTCAATAAATAAATATTTTTTTCCCCTCCAAATGCATGGGGCTTCCAGAGGACTGTGTCTGAGGTCCAAGATTTATTATTATCAACCCTGTTGCTTGTTTATGCCGATAATATCTGCTAAACGAAGAGACTCTGGATTTAAAAGCCGCAGCTGAGATTATTTGGATGGGTAATACCTGGGCGCTGCCATCCGTTCCCAGGACCTCTGCTTCAAGTCACTGTGTGTTGAGTGGGAAGTCCCAATCAGTCCTTGGACTGGATCCCCCAACCCACATCTCAAGAGAAGGGACTGATGGAAGAGACTGGACTCCTTGGGACAGGAAAAGGTCTGAAATGGAGACAGCCAGGATCTCTGTGCACCTGGAATGCCTGGGACAGTTTTGGCTGCAGCATCTGAAAAAAGAGATTGTGGAAGAAAAGGAAGAGGAGGAGGAGGAGGAGGTTGGATTTATACCCCACCCTTCACTTCTGAAGGAGTCTCAGAGAGGCTTACAATCCCTTTCCCTTCCTCTCCCCGAGGACTGCTCCGGAGAGAACAGTTCTGAGAGAACTTGTGACTGACCCAAGGTCACACCAGCAGCTGCATGTGGAGAAGTGGGGGAATCAAACCCGGTTTCCCAGATTAGAGTCTGCACTCCTAGCCACTACACCAAACTGACTCTCATTGGCATTTTGAAGGCTACGTTTTTTATGATGCCGTAAGATTTGTTCAGTTTTTTTAAACAAGCACCGATTTAAACCCAAAACATAAAACTTGCTATAGGTAAA